>VWZP01009794.1:2686702-2711161 GCA_013396995.1 Dicaeum eximium | reverse complement strand
CCCCCGTGTTAGTGGCCGTGGGCTCGGGGCTGGGAGTTGCAGGGATGGCTGATGTGAGCTGGAGCTCCCGGGGCTCGGGATTGCAGCCCCTGGGCCCGGTGGCGATGGTTCTCTGGTTCAGGACTCGGTTTGAATTTTCTCCTTAGAAAGGTGTGCATTTCAGAAGGAAGCATGTTTGAGAAAATGTTCATGTTGTTGGTAGGTAGTAATGCAGCTGTAAAAATGAATAGGAAAAAGAGCATGGGCTTCAGCAGCACTTTCCTGAAGTGGCAGCTTTGGAGAAAGATGAAAGAAAAAGTTGGAACTAATTTGACTTCCCTTTAGAAACTGTTTTGTTAGTGGATAATATGAAAGTCAGTTGCTCTTAAGACTAATGCAATAAAAAATAAGGTATTAGGAAAAAAGCATGTTTAACTTAAACTTTCATAAGTTTTCTTTAATGGTCGAGACTGAAACCGCCAATGTCTGAGCTTTCCTTTAAGCAGAAATGATTCCATGATGCAGCTGTAGAAAAGCTCTTCCTGACCATGTGTACAGAGAAAGTAGTAGCAATAAAACAGTATTTAGGTGAAAAGACATAGTGGATTATTACTGTAGAGTGGTAGGATGATTTAGTGACTTTTTTCCCTATGTCACAGCTGCTGCACGCTTCTGCTGCTGCTGCCAGCGTTATTACCAGTGTTTATTGAGACTGCCTTTAGGAGCTTATTTTAGACTCTTTTCATATTGCGTTAGAAGCTGTCAAAAGTAGGAGTGAAGTGAAATGTTGATACATCTTTTCACTGGATTCAGAAAACATTGTCAAAGGTAGTGGTGAGTGGGCGTTAAGTGGCGATGTTTGCAGTGGGAAACATTGCAGGTGTTTAGGAGCTGAGGCTAGGAGAAGTTGAGTCATTTCCAGTAAATGTGTGCAAGCTGCACTGCTGCAGTAGGGAACAACGTAATAATAGTGGTGTTTTCCTTGAACTTATGACTGGTCCTTATTAAAATTGGCTCATGTAGTGACTTTTTTCAGTTTGGAAAGAAAGGAGATTGAAAGGGTCCTGACAACAGCTGAATGGTTTGGTACTGTTTTAGTGCAGGTGTATTTAACTCCCTTTCTCCTCTGCTTTCAGGACGAGGATTTGCATTTCGGAGGAAACAAAAGATTGAACGCCAGTACAGGAAATTACTGAAAAAGAGAAGAGCAGTGCATTCACAACAGGAGGATCAGTTTACAGATACCTATCCAGAGCACTTGAAACATCTTTACCTTGCAGAGGAAGAAAAGTTTAAGAAGCGGCGCAGGACTCCAGATGATTCGGTGTCATCAGAAGAAAAGCGTAATAAAGCAGCAGAGTAAGTTTTCAAAATATGTCTTTAAAAAAATAATTATTTCCATCACTAAAGAAATATTTTAGATCTTGACAGTTCACATGGCCTTTAATGTGGTGATATGCTTTACTGACAATGCCATTATGTCTTAAATATTTTTTCCTGGTTGTTAGAAAAATAAGTGGCAGTGTAAGGAGTTTTATACTTGAGACAATGAGGCGTCATGGCACATTATTGCCACCAGATGGAGACGAGAATAAAGCAAAAATTCTTTGGGTTTTTTTCCATAAGAGAGCTGTATTTCTAGATGAATATTCTTGTCTCTCTGCAGATGTTTCCATGTGTTGGAACTAGAAAGAAAGAATACAGAACTAGTATGTTTGGGTTTTCTAGTTCTGAGGAGCTTGAATGATGGGGAAAACTCTTTTAGGCAGTCTTTAAGCTTCAGGAAACATCATCCATGTGAAGATACAGCAGATAAGGTGTGTGCATTACTAACAGTTGTGTGCACTCTGGTCTTTGGTACATTTGGCATTGAAGAAGTTTAGTTTGTTATGTTTTCTTACTGACTGCTCATGCATGGCCTGTCATGGTGTTGGGTATCGTGTAAGAGTGGTGCAAACAATCCATTCAGTGTAGAAGGGTGAGTGTTTTGAAACCTGTATTTGTAGTTAATTTTCCTAAATATGCAAATAGCAGTGGAAGACTGTGCTGTGATTCTGCAGTGGCTGTGGTATCTACGGTTATGTGTGCCTGATGGTACTCAGTATCTCAGGAATGTGTACTTTTTCTTCCAGGTCACTTGTGACTCAAGAGAAGTTTAAAAATAAAACGTCCAATCAGAAGGCAAAAGAGGAGTATGAGAAAGTAAAGGCTGAGCGTGCTAGAAAGAAAGAGGTAATCTTAAACAGAGTTCTTTCTTGATTTTAAACAAAATCTAGATTAATACCATTTCTACCTCTCAGTCTTCCATCTGAACTCAGGGAAGACCATAGGAGGTATTGGAATTCCTTCAGTCTTTTTCAACTTGACAGTGGTATTCAGGTATGGAGGCATTCAAAGGATCATTCTCTTTGTTCTTACTATTTTTGTCTTGCAGTTGCCCATAGCAGGATTTTATTATGTCAGTTGGTACATCAAGAAAAGCTTAGAGCTTGATGTGCATGCCCCACTGGATTATATTAGCCATTATATGAAGCCATCCATGCTGTGGAAAACAAAAATATGATCTGTAAATTATCATCTGTTCAGGCAGTCTGCAGAAATTCTTACCTACGTGATCAGCATGGCACTGCATTTCAAAGAATAAACTTTATGAAAATAAATTATCCAAATGAACTGAAGCAGTCTTTCATCTGATTTGTGATGTCTTGCATATTTTGGTAGGACATGATACAAGTGAAGTAAGCTGGTTATCTGGCTTGTGGATGTTTGCCCAAATTACTGAGTAAAATTACAACACTGGAGAAGGAGGTGTGAGATGTTGGATAAAATCTAAACATAACACTGTGGTGATTATCTATATAGTGTTGATAGTCCATCCATATATAGTTAACACTCCATTAGTAGTTTGGTTGCATGTGTGCTTCATGGAAGGTTTTACAAGTGAAAATTTGACTAGGGTTTGTGGTTTTGTTTCATCTCTCTTAAAAATAAAGACAGAGTCTATGTTGCTTTAAAGAGGACAGGTTCTAGTACTTAGGTCTGGATTAATTTTTCCTAGGTAATGCTGTCCTAGTATCACAAACCTGCCTAGCTCATGGTCCAGAAATGTCCCATATCCTATCAGCCTATCCTGTGCAGAGGTGTCCAGTATCCCAGCCATCTGGATTGGCAAGATAGTCACATGGGAGCTGCTGCATCACCTTTTTCTTTCTTGCACTCAAGAGGAGAAAGTCAGGAATTTTTTGCCATTTTGTCATTTCGTGAGAGTAGTCAAGGAGCACATTTCACAGAAAGGAAATAATATACATTGCAGCAGCAAACCTTATTGTAGGATGTTCTGCTGAAGAAAGCTTGGCTCTTCTCTTGAAGCTTGAGGCTGTATAATTTGTTCTGATTGCAGTATGGGCTGAAAGAACATCCTGATTCAGCTTTAGAGAAGTGGTGTTTCTATTGGCAGTACAATACCTAATTGCCAGTACCTATACAAAAATGAGCTTTATTGCTTATAGATAGCTTTGCAGTCACAGAAGGTTTGTAATTGTTTCATAATCTTACGTATTTATTTAATTTCAGGAAGCGGAAAAAAGAAAACAACAAAGAGAAGAAGCTCAGCGTTTGTACAAGAAAAAGAAAATGGAAGCTTATAAAATACTGAGTAAGAAGACAAAGAAAGGACAGCCAAATCTAAATTTACAAGTGGAATTTCTTCTTCAGAAAATACAGCAAAATACATAACCGCTGCATATATTTAAGTTATCTGTGGACATTTTATTAAATTGCTTTTAATAAATAATGTCTTTTTGCTTCCGTATTACTTTTGTTATTGCCTTTTTTTATCTCCTCAGTCTAGTAATGATATATTCATCCTGAAAAATATGTATTCTATGCTGAGAGTGATTTGGATTTGGTACCTTGAAAATGAATGGTCTGTATTTCTAAACTTAAATTCTATTAGCTGTGTGACATATTGAATTGAAAATAAGAGGCTGTAGCACCATCTGACCATGAATTTAATACTTCCTGCAATTGTGTCAACTAAAATTGCACTCACCTGGGATGAGTAAAGGGATGCATGTGACGTATTTGATATCTCAATAACTGGCAGTTCTAGGAGCATGTTTGGTGTGGATAGGTTTGGCGCATGAAAACTAAGTACATATACCATACTTGGCTGGCTATTGTTTGTTGTTCTCCACAAAGAATAAACTTGCCAAAGGTCCAAAAGTGGTTTGGATGTAAAGATCTTGGTAAAATAATTGTTGGCCCATTCATAAAGCTGCATTGTAACTTGTAATGTGTGAATTGCTCTACCTTTTGTGTATAGCTTTGTCATGAAATTTTTCTTTTATGTAGCTTTTAATAGCAACTTGGATCTATATTTTCAAGTCTGGATTTATATATTTTGGCCAAAAGAGAGGTTATTCCCACATTTGTGTTTTTTTTTATTATCTTGTCATCAACCCAGTTGAGAAAACACAACATTTGTCAGTTGAGAAACTATAGTTGAGGATCCCACTTTGTGGATTAAAAGAAAAAAAAATTAAGCTAACAATGTTCTAGAAATTTGTTCAATCCACATTTGCTGACTAGAAAATGGGTGTGCTGGTTTTGGCTGGGGTAGAGTTAATTGTCCTCACAGTGGCAGGTACAGGGCTGTGTTTTGGATTTGTGCTGAGCACAGGGTTGATAGTGGAAGCTTTTGTTATTGCTGAGCAGGGCTTGTACAGAGCCAAGGCCTTTCTTCCATGATGGGCACAGAGATTGGGGGTGCCTGAGAGGCTGGGAGGAGACACAGCCAGGACAGCCAGCCCCAGCTGACCAAAGGGATATTGCCATGTAGAGAAAGGTATTCTGGGACCCAAAAAGCAGTGAGTAAATATGACAATGATTTATCTCTTTCACCCTAACTTTTTTTTTTAGTTGAACAGTAACGATTTACTGCAAGGTAAGGTTTTTTTTTTTTTCTTTTTTTGCTCTTTTGCTCTCTTTCCTTTTTCCTCTTTTTTTTTTCCTTCTGTGATAGAATGAAGTACCAGGACTTGAACTGCCAATGGCAGATGAAAAGTACATGATCTGCAGTTGCTGACATGTGACTTGAATCTAAAAGTCAAATGCTGGCATAAAACTAGAAATAATTTTCATCTTCAGTGCTTAAAAAAATTAAAACTTCTGTAATACACTGTATGTTTTCAGTCAGTGCTCAATACAAATCAGTTACACATTGCTTAGATTGCTTTAAGAAGACTCAGGTGGTGAAACGTATGGGAAAATGATAAAGCTAGATAATGGAAAAAATTATTTTTTATCATTCAGTTTTTAATATTTACATTCAATTCATTTTATTGTCCAGTTAAGTTAGATTGAATACTATGTAGAATAAATAAATACACTTCTTTTTAAAATAGAATCCTAAATTATATGATTAACAATGAATTTTTAAATTTGTTTTCAGTTTCAAGGACCACCTGTAGATTTTTTTATAAAAGTAACCACCAGAATAGTCAGGCTGCTGCTGTGAAGTCTTGTTTCCCCAAGAGTTCCATGTGCTAATTGAGTGTTTTTATTAAGCAGTCTTCAGGCTGATACATTTCATGCTTCCTACCTACACGAGTTTTGGGTTGCTCACTGGTGACTGGACTGCTGTATTTCAGTAGAGAATTTTCCAGGGAGGAATGGGAGATGCTGCCCTCCACAGGTGGCCATCTCATTGCCAGGAAATTCATCTGGTCTCAGCATGTCGGATTTGCTGTGCACACATGAACTCTGCTTTGGGTGTGCACACAGCACATCTGATCTTGCCAAGACTCATCAGATTTATGGCAGGAAGCTTTGCAGCTGATCTGCATAGATACTGAGCATTTGAAGCTTCTAGAAATTTTACAGCATGTTTATATACGTGGCTCAAAATTAGCTTTCTCAGCATCCCTGAGTGGTGGCAACATGACATCCAAGTCTGCAGCTACACTACTGCATATTCAACAGTTTTGTGAAAACGTTTGGTCATCAAACTTCATCAGGCAATGCTCTTGGATACAAAAGGTCCACTAACACCTAATATTTAACAACTCTACTTGTTAATAAATAAAGCCAACCTTATTTTTTTTATAAATGTAGTTCCCTTTGCTTTGATATCCCTTTTCAGTTTGCATCTTATCTCCTGATGATAATTAAAAATCCTCCAGCATTCTGCACTTAGAATCAAGGAGCATGTATCTGCTGGAGGCAGTGTCTCCTCACCTATAAAGATGTAATATGTTATATTTTGTATTCTGCTGTTACATTAATGTGACATTTTGTCATCTCAGAGAAATATGTTAAAATATTTGCTTGTGAGCACATACATTTAATTCTCCAAAGACAATGCAGTTAAAGCTTTTTTTAATGCTTTTTGATTTTTCAAAATGCTCCATTCTGTAGAAATTATAGATATAAAAAGCATTAATTCATTCTGTATCAACATTTTCTCTGATATTCATGATTTTTTTTCTCATACTTATTTAGTTTTGGTAGAGTTTGATATTTTGTTCCTTATAGATAATATAAATAAAGCTGTTATCTTCAGTGGAAAATGGTTTTTGAGTTTAATGGGGTAGGCAGGGTTCCTTTTAAAGTAATCTGGTATACATTAAAATACATTTAGTGGTTGATAAACCAACGGACATTAAAATACCAACGTATTTGAGGTGTATTTTTTGCAATTATTGTAGAGGTTTCAATATGTTGAATTGCACTGCAGGTCTCAAAAAACACAGAACTAATTAACATGCACTGTGCTCAAGATTAAAACAGAGGGGATATAATTTACAGACCCATATCTTCACATACTTACCTGCAAACACTGGTCTGATTTTCAGGCAATATCTTAAGATTATCACTTCTTGTTTTAAAATGGTGTCTTCTTGTCCAGGTGGTAGCGATTACTGTTGTCAATGTTATTTTAAAACCAACTTTATATATATATGTATAATTTTGTGGTAGTTTCAGTTGCTGAACGTTCAAGTGTATGAGCTGCTGCTCCTTGATCCATACAGTACTCTGCTCCGAAGGCAGTGGAGGTATGCTGATAAATTGCCTTTGCACTAGGAGCAATAAATCATGCCAAAACTTACAAACG
This sequence comes from Dicaeum eximium, assembly GCA_013396995.1. Taxonomy (NCBI): domain Eukaryota; kingdom Metazoa; phylum Chordata; class Aves; order Passeriformes; family Dicaeidae; genus Dicaeum; species Dicaeum eximium. The sequence goes on along the minus strand of VWZP01009794.1, from coordinate 2,704,068 downwards.
TTTTGTATTTAACAAATATTTTCTTGGCGAGTGCAGAAAGGGTACAAAACGCAGTTACAACATACACAGGAGCACCTTCCACTCCTGCATTATACTTTGTATTACAGTAAGTTATCCAATTTTCAGCTGCATGAGTGGGGGCAGGGCAGCTCTTCCAGCCCGCGTCCTCGCTTCCTGGATCTGTTCAGAAGCAGCACACCTAGGAATGGGCTGCACCTGCAATCAATGGGGCTTAAGCACATTCTTGATGTTAATCATATAAAGTAAGAGAAACGAAAAGGAAAAATAAAAAGCTACCTCACTGTCCCTCCGACTTCTTGTTTGGTTGTTTTTCTTCCCCTAAGCTGCAACCTAAGCCTTATTAATTTCTGGCAGAGTAGTTTTCTTCTTTTTTTTTTTTTTTTTTTCTTTACAAGGACAACCAGAAGAGGATCTGGGGAACTACAGGTCTCACAGTTTGACCTCAGTGCCAGGGAAGGCTATGGAGCAGATCATCCTGACTACCATCACACATCAGGTGCAGGACAACCAGGAGATAAGGCCCAGCCAGCGGGGGAGTATGAGAAGCAGGGGCTGCTTGACCAACCCAAATTCACTCTGTGTTAAGGTGATGTGCTTAGTGGATAAGGGGGAAAGTGTGGTTGGTAACTACCCTACAATGTCATCTCCCCAGAATGTCATTTGGCAAATGTGAAATTAAGGTATCTCAGACCTTTAGCAGCTGTTAAAAACCCCCAACATTATGAAACAAAAAAACCCCACACCCACCCCTCCAAAAAGCAGGAGTAGCTAGAAGCATCTCTGTCTGTCAGTTTGTATTAGGTATGTCTCAAAACAGTGCAGTCTCCTAGAAAATCATGCACTTGATACAGAAATTATTCTTGACCTGTGGTATATAAGAAATGTAAGAACAGAAGATTAGTGCATGACATACTTGCAGTTTGAATTATTATCTATTATGTTTGGGCTATTATTCCTACTCCACCAAAATCTAATTTGTACTGAAGACTGCAGATTTTCTTACCTGTTAACAGTTGCAGATTAATTACAGGCTGAAAAGATTTTCATTATCCTTTAATTTCATTGTCTTTTAGTTTTAGTTCTATGGTAGTATTAGTAAATTGTAAACAGATCTTTGCAGAGAGTAGCAGAGCTATTGTGTGGGAAAGAGGTTTATTCTGGAGTGGTTTTGGTATTAGAAGTAAGGAAGATGTCATTAAAGTGATGGGGGATCAGAAAAGTGTATTTTTTATTTCTCAGTCTAGAATGGAGGAAGAGATCTTATTCTTCTTCCTGGCTTGGCATAAAAGTGTTTCCCTAAAATGTGTTTTCTTTTTTGATATGTTAAATGTGCACTTCCTTGTAAGTTTGTATTTTTAAATGTATGTATGTATAAGTGTATGTAATGCACACCACAGTTTAGTTGGAGGCCTGACAGAAAAGAAAGGAATGGAAAGAAAAAACAATTAGAGAACTGGTAACAACCATGTGTTTCTTAGTGTAAACAATATTCAGCAAATATGAACCACAGGTTTACAAAACCAGTGCATATATCTGAAATACCCTATGTAATTTCACAGAGAAGTTGACATCTACAGAACTAATTTTGTTTAGGCTCCTTAGGATATATATCCAGGATAGTTCTTCTAGTTTAAGGCAGGGGTGCCATTCCAAGTCAATAAAAAATCTCAATTGGAAAGAAAAAAAGGTAGAAAATACTTTTCCTTAGTTTAAGTATGGAAAAGAAGTACTATGGAGGTTATTTATGATGACAAGCCAGTGTTATAATTTGTTTCTCATTTATTTTAAAAATTAAAAGTAATTTCAGATTTTTAGATTAAGAAAACTCACTCTGAAGTGTAAGTTTTTATATGGTGACAGTTGGATTTGGATGCTTCCCAATTACTGTTTCTATAGCAATGGCAAACATATTAAGGAAGCAATATTAAAACATTTTTTTAAAATCTCACATTTGTGGTTATCTAGCTGCAGAAGGTAATATCAAATACCTGTCTACATTTCAGCTGAGCCACTCTACAGAAAAGATGGAAAGAAATAATTCACACCACCAATGCTTCTGCTGGTACTTTGTGTGTGCATGCACTTTTTAGGTCTCTTTTTGTTCTTGGTTAAGAAAAGCCCACTGGGTGGAAGCATGGAGCTAAGTTTCATCAGGAGACAACAATTTGTAGATTAATAGATGTAAAAAAAGGAAGGGACATTAAGAACAAAACCCAGCAGCCCTTTTAAATGAAGTCTTTAAGACTTGCTTGCTATTTGAAGTTGTGCACATCTTCCTTAAAACCTCCTGATTATAATTTAGAATTATATCTGCATTAGAGAATCAATGGAAAACTTTTTTGAATTGCTCAAATGTATCCCTTACTTTTAATTTTATGCTGTTCTCTTAAAATTTTGGCCATATCCAGCCTGTTACACAAACAATATTGTAACAGTTGCATGTATATTTATCCTTCCTGAACTATTTAGAAGGAGCCCTGAAGTCTTGCAGTATAGAATCTGCTTCAGTAATTTTTTGATCCTTCTGAGATCTAATTGCCCATTTATGAACATTTTTCTCTTAATAGGGGCACACAAGCTGAGCAAGGCTAACTGTTCTACAAGCCACTGTGTATTGCACACCACCCTGTTTTCTACTACATTATACTCTTATCCAATGCTCAGTAAGAGTCTTGGCCACAATCCCTCATTTCTCAATTGCTGCCCTGGTAATAGTATCAGCAAACAACGCTCCTTGCAACAGAAACTAATCACAATTCCACAGCTTCCCTGGGCTCATCTTTCTCCTGCAGGTGCTAACAGCGGTGGCTGAGCACTGTGGTGGCCCCAGTGTCACAGGCAGCTCAAATACTTTTAACCATGTGAGCCCCTGTTTTAGGGGCCCAATCCCAAATGCCACAGGGGATGTGCCTGCATCCCCTGCAGTGATTCTGCTGGAGGAGTTGCTTCAGCAGGGTCAGTGACCTTGCAGATGGAACTGGGAGTAAAGGGCCAAAAGCAGATTATTGCCATCTATTCCATACATACATAGGGATTGTTAATGGAGCACTGTGAGGTGCTGGGATTTGATAATCTCTGCCTAATCTGCTTTTCCGTGTCTTGGACGCAGTTTCAGCCCAAGACCTCTATCTGTCAGCTGTAATGGTGGTGACATCTGTCTCTGACTGTTCTTCTGTTGATGCCTCTCAAAGCAACTTTATACAAAGTCTTTTCTGCAGAACTGTGTGGGATGAAAAAACAGAGTGAAATGAGACCCAGTTAGAGTTTTGACAAAAATCCACATAGTCAGTTCTAGTTAGTGGAGGCACAAGTACCACAAGGCCAGGCTTTGTAATTTTGTCTACAGACGCCTAGTCCATGCTCCTTGTTCCTGGGAAATGCTTGTTGAGAGTCTCCAAAGGAACTGCAATTACTGAGTGGGGTCTTGGCAAATATTGACCCATCGGTGAGACAAGTCAGTGCCCCAAGGTCAACCTATGTGAGTGCTGTGCTGCTGCAATGCTGTTATACTCACTTTTGGGCTGGTTCGCTTGGGCATCTTCAGCCAGGCATGAAGACAGCCTGAAGTCAGAATAGGCACACCTTTAAAGCAAAAAAGCAAAAATTTATTATTTAACATAAAACAGATAGCTGGGAATGAGCTGTTGGTCTAAACAACAGCGTGCCCACCACCTCTGGTGTGAAAAACCTTGGCAGACAGTCTGGAATCAGTCAGAAGGAGGAAGGGTTGGACACCACCACATACCCTCACTGCTTCAGTGTGCTGTCTGCCCCCAGCAGCATCAACACTGACAACACTGCCAGTTTGACCCAATGCTTCACAACTTGTTCCAAACCAAACAGACCATCCCAATTAACCTCCCTGCTGTTTTCCCATCAGGCCTTTTCATATTTTCATGCTGATATTTTCTCTCTTGTATCTTTGAGCTACTATTGATACTATATCAATAATACTACCACTCGATGAGACTTTTGTTTCTTCTGTCACTTTGCAGACCTTCTCACAGCACTTTAGTGGCAGTCTGAGCCCATGTTGCTCTACTGTATCACATGAGGCCCGAGCCTTGGAAGACCAGTCCACTGGGGAGAGCGAGGGCAGCCTTCAGGTGAGGTTACAGAAGGAAAGTTTCAGCCTATGCACTGACCCAAGGATAGATAGGCAGGTATTCCTTCCTCTGGAGAATTGAATTCCAGTATTACTGGTTCTGTTGCTTTTCACAACACAGTGTAAAATACAAAAGAACTGGATTATGGAGGCGATGTTTTCATCGAGGTCAGGATGCCCTCAAGTTCAGGAGTGGGTCATGTGGCGTGGTGTCAGGTTCTTCTAGCCCAGGTCCAGGACTCCCGTTTGTCCTTGTCCCTGCTTGTCTGTTCCTCTAGCCTGCCTAGATCTGAATCTAAGTCCTGCCTCTGCCTTTGAGCATGGCAATTGGTATCCCCAGTTTTGTGCCCAGGTTGCTAAAAATATGTCAGGCAAGACAGGACAGACCCTTGTGTTATGCCACTTGTCACTGGCTCCAAGTAGCAAACCGTGACCATCTGAGTGTAGCCATCCAGTAAGTTCTTACCCATCTTGTAACCTGTTCCATAATATTTTTTTAACTGGTAAACACACAATTTGTATCCCATTTTCCTTTTCCCCCAAGTAGCAATATTTATTGAAAATTTAGGCCATTTATGGGGTTTTTTTTAGATCGGTTTTGTACCGAAATAGAACTGATAGGATTCCTTCTGTCCTAAATAGAGCTTAAATTAGTTTTATTTTCCTTACTGTCAGCTATAGAGTTCCCTTGTTATCCTTTAATTTCCTCTATTGATTTTCTACAATTTCTTATTGATATTCATTTTGCTATCCTTCTTTGTTTCTGCTCTCATGAACATAAAAATGATTTTTTTATTAATCTATGCAACTCTGTGATGTATATATGTAATAAAAATGAAAATGTAGAAGTACTAATTTATGTGCATAAATTCAGCTCGTTTAGTGTTATTCAAGAAATGAGCATCATAAAGAGGCTGTGATACTCCACATAAAAATAGCAGTAGCTGTTATATTTGTAATGCCTAACAATCCTGAAGTACAAGAATATTTTAACAAGTATTTTATCCTGTTTTCTAAAATAATCTGTATCATCTTGTATGTATAGCTTCTAAGGGGAAAAAAAGAAGCCTTTCCACCGAAGATTTTAAACCCAATGTTATTAGCTGTACCAAGATTATTCTAAAAGTCTTATATAATTATTTTGAAAATAACTTCATTCAGGTCAGTAATATTTGGTCTTATCCCTGACAGATGATGAGTTATCTCACTGAAGTATAAATTTTTGTAGCTCAGTTCAGGTGACCATGTCTCGATTATATTTCAATTACACTTGTTATGCACAAATTACATACTGGGGAATACTTGAAAAAACTACTGACCTTGGCCTACACTTCAATGCAGGCAACTCTTCATTCTAGCAGATACTACAATGTTATTACAATATAAAGTTGTAAAATAGATAGACAGCTTCTTTATGACTTTGGATATTTTTTATCTTGTAGATTTATGATGAACTAAGACAATCCAAAAATTTACAAGAGAAATTACCCTTGTGCATTTATGCAGATTTTATCCTGACTGTTATTCTCCTGAAACTAAATGTGTAGTATATATAAATTGTGGCAACTTACAAATTTGATTTTTCTTATGGGTTTCATGGGTAAATGGATGTTTTCCAAGTGAAATAATCACTGAGAGCTTGTTTACATAATATGATTGACAAACACCTCAGTACAATTACTCACATACTGTGAAAAAATTCCTGGGGAAAAGCACAACTGAAGGGATTACTTTGTTTGCTGGAGCTCTAGCAGTATTCTAACAACAACAGTGTATGTACATCAGGGAATTTTTGTATGTAACGATAAGTGTTTGTCAAATGTTAAGTTTTATTCCAGATGGCTTTTGGAAACACAGTCCTGATAGACCATTGAATTTAAATTCTACAGATTGAGATTTCTTGGATGCCCGCTCAGGATAATTGTGTTGGGTAATAGTTGTGGCTGGAATCTGTAGGGTAGAGCCATACCTGAGGAAGTAAAGCAGCAATTCATGCAGAGTTGGAGTGAAGCAGGGTGAGAAGGGCACACCCAGCCAGTCAGTGTTGTGTCTGTCATGTGAAGCTTCAAGGGTCATATCAGTTAGAACAGGGGACAGACAGCTGACATCTCAGCTCCTTTCTGTAAATCGCTCCCTGCTAAACATCTGCTAATTTTAAGGTGTGAATATAACAGGAATGGTGCTGGCTTGGCACCACTCTCTCCTGTGTGGTAGAGAGAACCCTGTTCTCCTTGAACTATATCCAGCAGGATCACTGCACTAGTGGGCATCAGGAGCCAGTGGGGCAGATAAGGGACTCTGCAGTTTTATACCATTTATTCATCACTGTTTGCCCAGTGCTTTATGGAAACACAATTCAGCCTGCACATTATGCATATCTTCTTCCACTTATGGTGCAATAGGATCTGATACAATGTGTTTACATTCTGATCTATCAAAACCTTTTAAATAGGAGGAAGATTGATAAGTATTAGGTAGTAATGATTTTTTTCATTCTTCATTCTGTACCTTCATAAAAAGAATATGAATATTTTAGTATTATCTGTAACCTTATCTGTTCCACAGTCTTCAACACCTCTACAGTTTTGACCTGCAGAGACTAATAAAAACACTGGTTTTGTGTGTACATGCCCACACTCATATAGGTGTATGTACATGCACATATGTGTACATGTTTAAAATGTCAAGATTTTACACACTCAGCGTTGCTGCATACTTTCCACTGTCTGGTTTTTGCCCTAGATCCATAAAACACTTTGTTTTAGGAGTGATCAATTCCAGGGAAGTAATCACATTCTTTACACAAAGGCATAAAATACAGTTTTAAAACAGATATTAAGAAACCATGGTGCAGTTGGAGCCATACCTCTGAAGTACATTATATCTTTCTCTGCCCTCTATTTTGAAGGCTGTTGTTATTTTTCTTGCAGTACTTGATGCTAGTAATATCTAGATACTTTTCCTCTACACTGGTTATATTATTTCAGTGCCTGAAAATCAAAGTAGGATTCCTTCATTTGGATTTGTAAGAGCCTGAAACCGTTCTGCTGGAGGTCAGGAAAACTGATATTCAAGTCTGAAGATGCTACTTTTTTACACTTACCATCATATGAGGAACTTTTCTTAGCCTGTCTCAGAGCAAAAATAACTGTCAAATGAAGTCTAGCCCCTGGAGAATAGAAAATGAATAATCTTATGGGTTTTTTATGCTCTCTGGAGTGAGGGTATACATTCCTTGTCAATACCTTGATTATGCTTTTTTGTTTTGTGATTTTACTGTCTTGCAAAGTAAAAAAGAATGAACATGAACATTTTCCCACCACTTTTCTTATTAATAGCCCTTTGTCACAGAGCTTCACAACAGGATTTTCTCCAGAGAGCCTTAAAATAAAGCATCCCTTCCAGACTGGACAGCTTTTATTTTGGTTCCTCTTCAAGTCAGCAAATCTTGATTTCTTGGCCTCTGTCTTTTTACAATGTGGAAAAAATTAATGAAGCAGACACATTTGAAGCTGATCTCTATTACAATTTTAGCTTTGCAATTTACTAGTGTGCAGCCTGAGCCCTAAAAAAACCCAAAACCAACCAACCAAAAACAAATCAAAAAACAGAAAACCCCCAGCTCCCTGGATCCAAGCTCCACTGCTGGGTCTTCTGCCAGGGTTCCTCCTTGCAATTACACGAATCAAAAAAGAGTCTGTAAGGCAAATCTCAATGTAGGATGAGGCCATTACTCATAATGGGTAGATCTCAAACAAAGTAAAAGTCATCCTGGGTAGCAATGCCCTGTGAAGTCTGCATCTTGTTTATCACATTGTATGTTAACACACCATAGCAACTGTATCTCCCAGAAAATAACGTAGCAACAAATAATTCCATTGTTTTTAAACTCACTAGAGCTATTCTAATGAGAAAACTCAGATATTATTGAGGTTTGTTTCACTAAAAGAAAATTAAATTTCTATCTCAAAACCATAGTAGTAGTAGCAGTAACACTACTAGTAAAATTATCCAGATACTTTAATATGTAAAAAAGAGGCATGTATTTTAAGTGTGATGATCAGTCATAAATGAAGCAGCTTGTATTAACTTTGTTTTATTATTTGATTCTTGAAGTACAATTTTCATGTTTTGAAGGCAATCAGATTTTCACCTTGTGTTTTCAACCTTTGTTTTTTTTGTTAACCTTTTTTGCTCCCATTCTAGTCTTTCATTTCTCGAAATGATGGAGTTCAAAGATCTGATTGCAACATTTGATAAATCTTGTGGACCATAGCCATTTATTTGATATGTCAGTAATTTTTTAAAATGTGTCAAAGCTAGCTTGCTAGACCTCCAGATGAACATATTTTATTTCTTTTTCCTAGCATATGAAGATGGTAACATTCAGTGCCTCAAGACCTGTCTGTCTCTGTAATAGGGAACACACAGATTTTTATGAATTCAAAGAAAAATGCAGTTAGTTCATGGTGAACTGCTGATTACTCATTACACCCCTGCTTTTAAAATAGCTACAGCTAGAGACTTCTGCTTGAAAATACCATGTAACAATGCACAGTGAGTATTTCATCCCGTAACAAGCATAAGTCACCTTCCCTCTGGTGTTGAGAAACAAATGCATCACCTCAGATGTGCACTCAGGGTCGTGTCTTTGAAAGGCAAAACTGTTTGGTGATGTGACAATGGCTCAGGAAAACACTCTGTAGAACCTGCAGCTTTCATGGAGCACAGACAAGGCATTTCAGGGCAATTCGGAAAGAATGTATATTCCAATAACTCCTGGTTTTGATGTCCTCAGTTCACATTAAAGGCAGATAAATGAAACTTTCTATATCCTTTACAAAAGAAAATGAACAATCCTAACAGAAATCATATCATTCCAGATTTCCTTTGTGTATCCCAAACAACATTTTCTTAAGAGAAAGCCAAACTGTCATTTCAAAGCAGTGTTAACAAATGTGTAGTCTGAATAAACATGTGTTTCTCCATTCAACCGCTAGGTCAAGAAAACATTTACAAAACTCAGTTCTAAAAACAAACTGCACACTTCTACAAAGGAAGCTCAGTCCTTATGTAGTTGTTAATTTTACTACTTCATGGATTTAAATTCACCAGTGGATTTCATGCTAGTGTAAAATGAAGTGTAAGTTCAGTCAAAAATAATGATATGTCTAGGTTATCAATACCCTGTAATGTAATCTGTTTTTACTGTCCACAGTCCTGCTACAGCATCCAGTTGTTTTATGCTGGAGTGTGAGGTATGTGACACTGTGTCCAGTTGTGAACTGCAAGAAATTTTCCAGTGATGGCATTGAACACTTCAGGAAAAAAACCCCAAAACAGGCAAACAGATTGCTTAATGATGATATATGGCCTTTGGGTTTCTTGAGAAATATTTTGTTAGCTTGTTACATGTAGTTCATGGAACCTTATGAGTGTGTGCATCACAAGCTATAACACCTTCTTAACAGTTGGAAAATCCTATTTATGACTCGGGTCTGGATGGTGAAATCAAGCCAGAAACAGTTGAGCACTGAAAAACAGCAGCTATAAATCAAATTCAGAAACAAGGGAAACTCTTCCTTGCTGATGGATCCCTTTTAAATTAGCCTTTTCTTAATGTAGTGATTACATAGAAGCACAACTGGAGTCCTTTACCACATCAGGAAATAAGCTGGGAAGTTAGGGATTGCTTGCAAGTAAACATTATAGTTTTGAGGCTTTTTTTTTGGTGAAGGGTAAGAGTCAGTTCCCTCATGCATTCTTTTGCTGCTGCTTTACTTACGACCCTTCTGCCATTTGCATGCACCATTTCTCTTTACTAAATCTTTAGAGTTTTCGGTTTATTCTGTTGGTTTGGTTTGGTTTGGTTCTGGTAATTTGGTTGTTGTTGAAAGACTTGGCTGTGCCACTATATGATACTTGAGACACTTTCTGTGTGGTGAAGTTTTTGATTTCTTCTCTTCTTTTGTCTTCTTAGACTTCTGGATTCCAAGATCCTCGTACAGTATCAAGAAACACAAGTTGTGGATGAATACAGATTTAACAGACCTGAACTTCTATGCAGTTAATCTGGTTTTATGCTAAGCTAGAAAATGCAGGCAACATTGCAAGCAACACATTTACTGCTTAACAACAGTGTCTGGCTTTCAGCATTTCTAAAGTTGTCATAATAAAGCTAACTTCATGCCGTAAAAGACTCAGTAATGACATGCTAAGACTTTGAAGAAAATAAAAATTTCCTACAAGATCTGATTCCATCAGGACCACTGCTAGTGTGACCTTTTAAAATCCATAGAAGAATCTGGAACCAAATCCTGAAACTGGGTATTCATACATTATGGTATTGTATTTTGAATGGGGATAATAGCAAGCAATGCTTCTTCTTAAAGGATTTTCTGCTTATATTTCATGAATCAAATGTTCATGTTGGTTTATATTTCCTTTTGCTTTGCCTGCATGTGGAACATTTAGAGAACTAGTGAAAAATATGCATACCATATTCTTCCCTATGCCACTACCCTTTCTAAAAGGATATTTTTTCTAGTGATAGAGCCAGGTGATCGATAAAGAAACCTTTTTTATACTGTGTACACATACAAGAAGCCTGATTTGCGCCTTCTTCAGCAAATTGCTTTTCTATATGTGGATTTCTCAAATGTAACATATAAAAATAAACAATTCTTAAAAAAATTATTAGCAGAACTTGGGATCTTGCTTAGTTGCATTTTCAAGAGGTATTTCCTAACATAGAGTTCATACATGGCTGAGACCAACAGTACTTTCATTCACTTACTGGGGAGCAGCAGAGTTCTGGATGCTGTGCTTTAGGGTGAAAAAAAAAAGGAAAACAATCTCTCCTTCACCTTACAAGTATTGTTTGCTTAGTGAGAGTTCAAATTATGTCAGATTTTGTTGCAGAAAACCGAGAGAAGAAATATTGGTAACATAAGCCAGTGAGTTTGGAGTGCAGGAAGAACCAATATAAGTCTCAGTAAGAGTTCTTCACAAGATATTCCAGGTACCCAAAGAGAGGCTTCACTTCAATTACTTTTTCCTTCAGATTTCATCCACTGAATTATGAATTTCATACAAGAGACTTTAAAAAAAAAAAAAGTGTCTCTCCTCTCCAGAGAAAACAGCAAACTGTCTCAAATAATGTGCTGCTGGATTTGTGGAATTGCCTCCTTTGTTGTCATGGAAACCAAAGTTATGAAAAATTGAATGAAAGAAGCTGATGATGCCTCCTGTCATTTTTTCTGTAACTCCTGTAGTTGTTAATGTCCCTTAACACAGGTAATTATTTGTTAATACTTTGAAACAAATGATGGAACAATATGGAGTTTTATTGAAGAATATCTGAATATTTATGGGCATAGTGCAGCATGTTAATGCATGTTAATAGCCTGTGGATGAATATTAAAAAGTCATAGTCTCAGTAAAGTTAGGCCCACTTTACCAGTAAAAGCAGTAGGAAGTGACCAGGAATTATTGTTCTCCATTCTTGGGAATTTCCACTTTTGGGAATTAGTCTTTCTAAAGGTTAATGACAGGTATTCAAGGACTACAGTATTCTTCAACTGTTATTTCCACAAGGTTGGTGTACAAGAATCTTAAAAAAAAACCACAACAAAAATGGAAAAAACCTCAAACCAAAAAAACAAAACAAAAAATGCACAGTCTCCTACAACAAGAATTACCTGAACAAAATCAAGCAAGTATTTTGTTTAAAATAACTACCTTATGGGATCAGTCCTGTAAAAGCCCCTGGGTCAATTGATCTAGCCAGTTTATGTTCTTCATTATATTTATTATTGGCTTCTGAGGAAAATTCTGAGCCCTCAAGGTTCATTAACATGGGCATGTTACTTCAGTAATCAACTGGATCAACTTCTATTAAGAAGTTAATATTTTATATCATCAGGGAAGCAGCCAAATCAGAGCTACTTTGCACCTGAAATGCTGAGCATCAACTCAAATCCTAACTCTGGTTTATCTTTTCTCATTGATTTTGCAAGTAATTGTTGTGTTTTATTGGTGATGGGAAACTTTGTAAACAAACAGTGAACATCCCAGATCTGCTTCCCCTAAATCATGCCTTTTAAAGTCTCCTCATTTAATCACATTGCTCTTCCAGAACCATCTTCTGGATTTTTGTAAATAAGAGCTTCGGATACAAGTTTTTTGTTGGTCTTTTCTATTAAGCATTCTGTCTGTATAGAAATAGATAAAAACCAGAAAATAGGACTTTAAAAGCCCATAAGGGCACACATTCCAGAAAACAAATAAAAATAACTTCACAGGGTTCTTTTTATAGCTGTTTTTGTGACCTGGTGTCTTTGAGGTTATATCTTCAGTGATATAGGATCAAAATTCCAAGACACTTGTACAAACAATGACATTTTTCAAGACATATAATTTTGTTTCAGTGAAAGGAAACAAAAAAATCCTCTAGTCTTGCATATGAATGTGGGTTTTTTTCATTATAAAAGCAAGGAAACAAGGTTTTGTTTTAACCTTATGAAGAATGAAGACTGAGAAGTGCTATCTTAGTTTACATCCTTTATATAATTTGCATTTTTCAGACTGTTTATGAAGGTAGCAAATTTTAAAAGATATTCTTTTACCTTAGGCAATCTGCTTATCCACAAAACAAAATGTGTTTGATATATGACCAGTAACAACTCTTTTTCACAGGATAGTAATATTGCCAATACTGATAATTTAATAACCAAAAGTTGTATGGCATGGAAATCTTATATTTTTTAGAGATGAAAGGAGCAAAGGGGTTTTTAAACACTAAGATGTTTGTTAGGACAATTTTATGCACATTAAAATATAATCCCCACAAGTCTAGGCTGTTTCTGTTGTCCTGTGTTTCTTCTTTCATTGACATAACTGTTTCCACTATTCTGGAATGAAATGAAGTTAAACATATATACATAAATATATTTTGTCAATCTCAGCATCTCTCAGATATGATAAGAAAGCTAAATTTAACCACTGGAACATTTTACAAAAGCTCATTCTCCACCACTATAAGTTTCCAGGAGGACTTGTCACAGAATTCTTAGTACTTTATGTATATCTATCTTATATATATCTAATATGTTTTTCAATACCTGTGATTCTCAGTAATCACTAAGTAACATTTTGAATTCAAGGTTGGGTTTGGTTTTGTTTTTTTTTTTTTCCTAAAATGTATGTTCTCACCCCAGTACTAGTAGGAGACATGAAGGAATAAATAATTAAATCCTGAGGACTGTTGGTGCCATTCTGAAAATTGGAGGGGATTAATCTCATCCAACTTTGAATTTCTTAAGTTTAGGCACCTTGTTTAAGTTAATTGTTTAGGAATCCTCTATATCCTATAAAGAAAATTGGTAGTGCTAAAGATGGAGTCATCCTGCTTTAAGACAGGTATCTAAGGCAGGAGAGACTGTGTGGTCATAGCTCGATGAGAAGCATTAAGGAGATGATGCCTAAGTTTCTATTAGTAAAATGAAGGACAGTAAAACTCATTTTGTGATGAAGTGTTCATCACCATAGTTTTTCAACATCAGGAAATTCAGATTCTTGACAGTCTCTTTCTGTGCTGCACCCCAGCACTAGCATCAGTACTTCACTGAGCTCCAAGCTCCTGTCTGCTCCCAGCTCCACCTTTGTGGTGGCTCGTGGGGCCGTGCCTGCCTCTGGCTGCTGCCAAGACAGAAACTTGCTGCCTCGAAGGAGCAACTTGCTGCATAGAGGGGTGGGATTGAAAAAATTAATCTTCTAAGCAGACAATTGTAGCCCCAAAGAGGAGAGGAGAAATTATGGAAAGGCCAAGAGAAAACTTGAAGGACAAAAAGACTGAAGGGAAGTAAAGAAACAGGAAAAGGACAGGTGCAGCAGAAGAAACAAAATGTGAGACTTATTTGTGTATACATAAACCCAAGGTGATATACAAAAAACCACAAAGGAAAAGGCTGTTGAACAAATGAAGAAGCATAATTTAGGTTTTATGATGGACTTGAGTTGTCTTTAAACAGCCTGGCTCATGAATAGTTAAACTGAATCTCTTGAATAACCTATAGAGTGACATTTGTTTCCATAAATTATTCACTGAATACCTACAAATAACAAACTCATTTGTTGTAACTGGCTTTCAAGCAAAAAAGGGTGAATTTTCCAATACATTATTCAAACAGCTGGAGTTGAGAGATGTTTTTATGTATGCCAGCGACAAATACACTTGAGGTGTTATTAGATAGCAAGTGTGATAAACTGGGCATTTCCTTTGCATCAAATGCTATTGATTGTGAGCTCAGAGAGCCATTGTCTGCTGGAAATGTGGAGTATTTGAGCTTCTGCCAGTTTCTTGTTGCTGAGCAATGGCATTTGTCCCTTCCAGTTTCTTGCGTGTCTATAGCTTGTACATATGGATTAAATGGAATGTGGAACAAAAACTCGATTAACTGTTTAGTGACTTTATAAAATATCTCCACCGTTTAAAAAGACCTGCCAAGCAGTCAGTTTTCGTGGTTTTCCTATGCAGTTTGGGCTAGAGAGGGAACACAGCTGCCAGGGAGCAGCCAGAGCAGGTGCAGGGAGCCCAGGGGTGAGCCCAGGCTGTGCCGGGCTGGAGGGGCGCGGAATCACTGCGGGATGGAATGATGGCCCTGCGGGGGCTGACACGGGGTCCTGGGACTATGGCAGCATGGGGGAAACCCAGGGGAGCTGAAATGGGGTCTTGGGCCACAGCAGGGTTTGGGAAGCCCCAGGAGTCCTTTACCATGGGCAGGTTAAGGGAGACCTGGGTCCCCCAGGACTGACATTAGTGTTGGCTAACATCTCTAGTCAGAGTCACACGTTCCCACTGCTGTGTCTGGATTATTTTATAATACATAACTTCTGGAAAAAAAGTGAAAACGTTTTACTACATTTTATGCAATGTCTGCGTTCCNAAAAAAAAAGAGTATTCATTAGCAAAGAGCGTGTTCTCCAAAGCTTGGACTGTCAGCAGCATCTCACCATCATGGAAAATGAGAGCATCTTTGTGAGATCCAAAGATAGGTAAAAGTGGGATTCATAAAACAGTGCTAAAGATTATTTTGCCCTTTTCATCAGTCACTTCGAAATGTCAGATATTTTCAACTGACTCCACAGAACACCTTTAGCTCTATTAAGCACCTGTTTTTTATCTGATATTTTAAATTTTAATAATGAGTTCAAATAGCTGCATGTTAATTAACACAAATAAAAGTGATTTCCATTACATTTCTAAATATAAAATGTATAGGTAAGTTCATTTCTTTTAAAGTATGAAGTCATCACTGAAATCAGTTTCCAAATCTTTTAGCTCCTATGAGTAATGGGATGTACATCTTCCCTCCAGACTTCCCTCATAGTCATTATTTTTTATTAATTTGCATATATCTCCTGGTCATATGGCATAGAAGCTCCTCTAAAGCACCACAAGATTTGCATTAAAGGTGGTGTTTAACTTGTGAGGGCATCACCAATTATGCAAGGAGAACTGCAGTGCCACTTACCTGACACAGTCCATGCTTGGAACCAAAGTCATTTTAGTGTGCCTCAGCTGCTCCCCAGAATTTGTGCTTAAAAAATAGATTATGAAAATAGATTATGAGATGTTCTAAGATGTATATTCAGAAAGGCATCCATTTAATGGTCTTATGTAACAAATATTCAGATGGCTTTGCAAAGCCAACTGTTTTGTGGCAGTATAAATGGGAGTAATGATCAGTGGTGAATATTTTGGTACAGAGCAGGCATAATTTTATTTAGTTTTTGGAGAAAATATAATAAAATTCTCTTCATAAACAGAGAAGACTCCAAGTTTGAAAATCTTGGAGCTGTATAGCTCCAATTACAGCTGTAGAAAGGCTATTCCACAACTGTACTTCTGCTGAAAGGCCATCTAAATTCCAACCAAAATTTATTCATGGCCAGTTTGTTCCTACTTGTTTTTATGTCAACATCATCCCTTAGATTAAATAGTTCTTATTCCTCTCCCTTGTTTATCCCCAGAGTGTTTATAGAGAGTGACTATATCTATCTCAGCTTTTGTTTTGCTAGGCTAAACAAGGCATGCTCTGTTGACAGATGGTTGGCCAGAACCCAGCCAGGCGACGCTAACACACCAGCTTTGGAAAGCCAGGAGCAATCACTCTTTGGAGGTTACCTCCAGACAAATGCAACTCATCAGAGATCCAAGAGCAAATAAACATTCTCTTGGGCTGTGGCTGTGTCACTTCTTTCCATCCCCCAATTACTAATACTCCATGAAATAATTGCTTTCTTAAAAATAATTGTCAGTTGGAAGCTCAAATCTTTTCATAGACATGGGAATTGTAATTGTGGCCTGAGTTGACATAACTGGACAGCTTTTGATCTAAATAATTTGTACACTAAAAGAAAAGAAAGATGAGGAGCCTGAAGATAGAACAATAAAAAGCCATCATGGATCTTGAGTTCTTGTTTTACAATTTGAGATACGGTAAAGTCCTTGCTATCAGTGCTCTTGCTTCCTCTATTCAAAATAAATTTTCCTATACACATCTGTGTGGCAGTGATACTGATGGCTGCTGTGTGTACACATTTTCCCCTAGTCCTGAGAAATAGCTCTCTGAATGCTTGTGGAAAACTATAAGTGTTAAAATTATTGATAAATCCTGGATATTTCCTCCTGTCATTGTTTTACTATGGACCTGGCAAAAAGATTTATTCTCCTTCCCCATCTTAAAAATATTTTGCAGTCATGAAGTGGCTTCTCACCAACACTGCTGGCTGCATGTCAACATGGGTGAGGTAATCCCTACATATAGTGCTCCATCTTAGGAACTGGCTAATCTCCAAACTGTAAAAATGACTAGGTTGGGCTGCTGAAATAGGCTTTGAAATCTTGTTTCTGTAAATCTTATACAGGAAAAATATGAACTCTTCCACCTATGGATAGTTTTATGATTAAAAATCTGGGCAGGAATTGCCCTGTGTACGTTTTGCTTTTAAAGAAGACAAAACAAAAAGCAATATTTATCAGTACCAATGATCCATAATTGGCTGTTTCCCTCTCTCCCTGCTGTCAGTTCCTGCCATCCTCTCCTCTCCTGTCCTCTCCTGTCCTCTCCTGTCCTGTCCTCTCCTGTCCTCTCCTGTCCTGTCCTGTCCTGTCCTGTCCTGTCCTGTCCTGTCCTGTCCTGTCCTGTCCTGTCCTGTCCTGTCCTGTCCTGTCCTG
>VWZP01009794.1:2483139-2686671 GCA_013396995.1 Dicaeum eximium | reverse complement strand
TCCTCTCCTCTCCTCTCCTCTCCTCTCCTCTCTTCTCCTCCTCCTTCCCCTTCCCCTCCAATGCTGCTGCACAGGAAAAGAACTTTTACCTTCCACAGGTTCCCTATCTGGCTAACTGGGATTTTTCAGCTGTATGCTGTTCCATTTCAATAATGATAGCTGCAAGGACTGTACCCAAATATATGTCACATATTCTATCCAATATCTCCAATCTGATGGTATTAACCATTCTTAATACTGCCAGTTTAAATGCTTCAATTTTCATCAATAAAATTCATATTCATGATATTAAAACAACAATCTATGTAAAGATTTCAGTATCTGCAGATGTAATTTTAAAATAAACCCCAATATTATTTGTACAGTGACTGCATAGAGAAGACCTGCAAAATATCTAACCAGTTCACTTTGGAAGATCAAATTCTTTAAAGTATAATATTACATATAGTGAGCATCATCACATGTACAATACATTCATTAAAACGTGTTTGCTCAAAATGTTTCAAATCTTTAGTGCATATGTGAGTGTGGGGGTAGGGACTGGATAAAGGGTATTGCAGGAAAGGCAGCTGCTACCTGTGCATAGGAAGAGAAGAAAGGGAAAAAATAGTATAAGAGGAAAGGAAGACAAAGTATCCCTATTAAGCAACTTTCCATCAGTGTCTCCAGAGCTGTGATATTGAATGGCCTGAAGTGAGTGCCACAACAAACTAGGACTTGACAGATGTACAAAAAAAAAAAAATCAATTAAATATAAGAGCAGTGCTAAAATACCTGTGTACTCGTTGGCATGGACAGCAAAGGACCCAAAATGATTCCTTACATACAGGTATTCATAGTGCCACCATACACTTATTATTCCTTTAATGTTTCTCTTTGCCTGACTGCATTTCCTTACTGCCATATGGTGCAGTGAAATGTAACAGCTTCTACATGAAGTTGTAATCAAAGCATTCCTTAACAGCTGAAGGATCACACTGCAGTCTTTTCATTGGAATTAGTCCTGTCAGTTTCTGGATGATCATCTCATATGATTTTTATTCCATTTACCTTGGTAGCAAACATGTATTGCACACTGACACTCTTTTCTTTCCATTTGTATTTTGAGTGGTTCCTTGAAAATATTTAGCTCTCAAAAGGATCCTTCTGCTTTGATTTTCTTTCTTGGCTGTTGCTGCTAGTGGCTGCTTTATAGTTATTAGAAATTTTAATATTTGCTCTTTACAATAAAAAGGTTAACAGTTTACTAAAGTATTTCAGTGTTTAATGTTCTCCAGTGAAGATTTTTTAGAATTTTAGTGACTGATTCTTAATTATTAGCTTTTAGACAAACAAAAAATGTATTTTTTTAAAAAAGGAATGAAATTCCAGGAAAATCATGAATAAGTGACTGATAAAAGGGATCAATCTATATTTTGGGGAGGGGGGGGTAGGGTGGGTGGGGTCTTATATTTTTCTTGCTTTAAAGCTTGCTCACAGCTCTGTACACTTTTGCTAGACATTTTATAATGTATATATGTGTTAGTTCTATAACTTTGTCAAACAGGATGATGAGACATGCAGTGCTTGGGATGTACATGCCATACAGGCAGGGGTAGGTTACAGCCATTCTTGAACAGATAACTGTCAGAGGCAGAATTCCTTCCAGGGGCTACCTGAAGGGGATGTAAACCTGTTTATTATAGTGGGTTTAATTGTTTTTTTATGCAAGAATACAAAGTTCTATTCTTGTGCACTAAGCTGACNGCAAACATGTATTGCACACTGACACTCTTTTCTTTCCATTTGTATTTTGAGTGGTTCCTTGAAAATATTTAGCTCTCAAAAGGATCCTTCTGCTTTGATTTTCTTTCTTGGCTGTTGCTGCTAGTGGCTGCTTTATAGTTATTAGAAATTTTAATATTTGCTCTTTACAATAAAAAGGTTAACAGTTTACTAAAGTATTTCAGTGTTTAATGTTCTCCAGTGAAGATTTTTTAGAATTTTAGTGACTGATTCTTAATTATTAGCTTTTAGACAAACAAAAAATGTATTTTTTTAAAAAAGGAATGAAATTCCAGGAAAATCATGAATAAGTGACTGATAAAATGGATCAATCTATANCTGTCAGAGGCAGAATTCCTTCCAGGGGCTACCTGAAGGGGATGTAAACCTGTTTATTATAGTGGGTTTAATTGTTTCTTTATGCAAGAATACAAAGTTCTATTCTTGTGCACTAAGCTGACTCTTGAAGGTGGCCATATACAAAACTGACTCATTGGCAGAAAGATCTCACTTTCAACTTAATTCTGTTTTGATAGTTAAAAGCCTATGTATACATTTGTTACTGTATTAATTCAAGCAGCAGATATCACAGTAAAACAATTAGCTCCCTGTGTCACATGCAAGCTCATGTAACCACTTTAATATCTGTAGATGACTGAAAGGTTCAAAATTCTGAAATGTTTATTGCAAATGCCAAATCCAAACTAATGATTTTCCTGTCTACAATGAGTTTTCAGCACATGGAGAGGAGTGTTTCTTTGGATTTCAAAAACAATTACAAACAAATTTGTCTTTTAACAGCAAGCACTCTGAAATCAGAACTCTTTTTGCTCCAATAAATGTGTGTATACCACAAAAAACTCCCTTGAGGAAACTGGAATTAAGCAACTGGTGCACAGGAGAAAGGGACTGAGTTCTGAGGAGTAGATCTATGCTGACCATTCAAGAAATGAGATACCAGCTATGTTTAAAGAAGATAAAAGAGTAATGTTCATTATTGTAATTGTGTTGAGGCCTGCTCAATATGAAAAGAAACCAAGTCAATAAACTAGATTAAATTAATTACACTGTTGGGGGGATATATTTTTTTTGTACTTGCAAAAATCTGCTAAACTATGTACTTGGAAATAACAGAGAATTTATATTCACTACTGCCTCCATTTCTATTATATGAGTGAGAGCATTGTACAAAATGCCTGCCAGTTGCCTGTTTGCAACATGATATTTTCAATTGTTTATTTTGAGTGTAACACTGAATGTGAAGATGTTGGATTCATTTCCAACATCTGAAGTGGACAAATATATCCTGAGGAAGAGAGGAAAAATATGAAGACAGCTTTGCAGCATATTCCTTAGCAGATGTTGCTATGTGATAGACATTGGTCCACAGGGAAAGCCTCAGAAATTTGTGCACCTAAACAATGCTTTATGAGAGACAGAAATATTCCTGCTGAGCAATAGATACAATCCAAATTATATTGTCTACGTGGAAACCTGGTTCTCACAGATAAAGATATGATTAAAAAGAAATAAAAGGTTGTACTGATTACTTAACTTGAGAATATATTGCTCCAAAAATCAAAAATCAACATTCTCTCCAAGACACAAAGCCCAGGATTCCTACTAAGCACAAGTTCTCTGGAAGGAGCTGGCTGTTCTAATGATTGCATCTGGCATTTGGTTTAAAGCCTTTAATGCTTTTTGAATTATTTGGTTCTTAAAGTACACACACTGGCTCTTAAAACTTAACTGACAAATATAGAAGCTGATGGACCTCTAGAAGTACTCAATTCTGATAATATTTGCTAAAACATCCTAACTGGAGAACTTGAAGTAGATATACTAAAATATTTTAGTGAAAGTTGTAAAAGGGAAAGAAAGGGCTTAGATTATTTCAGCTGTTTTCAAATAGGCAATTTTTGTCTGTGCATCCAAGCTGCGATGTCTCAGGAATCACAATTAATTTTGAAAGCAATGCTCTCATTGAAACTTCACTAAGCAAGTGCATTAAACATGTTTTAGTATTTGCTGCATTGTGACTTTTTACCACTATATCTTTGATATCCATAATTTTCCACAGCAGTCAAAATCAAGTTATTTGAGGTAATTTTTCTTTAGTTTAATACTGAAAGAACCAGAAATTCCTGGGACCTTTTGCTGAGCACTCTCTTGTAGACAATAGCTACATTTAATATAGAATTTAATGTGGAAGTATCTTGAAGGAAGGAGACACCTAATTGTCTTGAGAGCCTTTGTTTTTATTTTTCTAAACTCAGAAGGCACAAAATTAACTGTGCACTTAGGTATATGTAAGCTGAAGAAATTGCAGAGATACATTTGTCTAAATTAAATAATCAAATCATAAGTTTGAGGTTGAAGATTAATGGTTTTTATAATTCTTTACATCTAGAGCAAGAACTGAAATGAAAATTGGTTTTTCAATAATAATTTATATTCTATTGAAGGGGTGATTTTTCTACAGCACTTAATATTCTTCTAAATTAATTTCTCTTTATTATTGCTGTAAAATGTCTTCTGCTATAAACGTTAAGTACAGCTAATAGGTGTGGCTCCTTCTGGTTTTGAGTACAGAGCAGAGATCTCTGTTGATGCCTTATGTTTTGACATGCAATTTAGCCCTTGCAACCTGATTTTGGTAGCTCCTTATCACTAATCCACCTGGGATCATTCATTCTAGCCAGTTTCACCTCTGAAGAGAGGTCATGTTGCTCTCTCCTTCCAAATGTAGCATGCTTAGTAAGCCACTAAGACCACTATATTGGAACACAGTCCTACAAATTTATACCCCCAGGACTTGAAAAAAAAAAAATTACAGCTGATGAACAACAGCTTCAATGTGTTATTTGCATTCTGCTTGGATGTGTTCAATTCCCTGATTTAGTGCTTTTAGAGTTCTGTTTACTTTGCACTCTACTGCTCAGACACTTAATGCTATTCATTAACAATAATGCTATTAATTAACAATAATGCATATAACCATGCACATTAAAGCCAAATAAATGCCTTCTACCATTTTAATGAGACACAAAGTAAAGACTGACCTATTTGTATAACAGCTGAAAGAGAAAACATTTGTCTGATGTTCATATATAACTTTTGTATCTGTTAATAATAACAAATTACATGGTTAAAATAGGCTGTCAAAACCAAATGCCTATAGTGAGATTTTTTGTACTAAAAATTCAATGAAATATTTTTATTTATTTTGGTTTAGTTCATTAGCCACAAAGATTTTTCTCTTAATATGAAGCAAGTTTGATTTTTCTTAAGTAGTTTGCTTTAGAGTGCTGCAATCAGAATAAAATTAGGAACATTTAGATAACTTTTCTCTTTGTAAAATCTTTCACAGCTAGACAGAATGTAGCCTGTTTATCTCATCACTAAGTCCCAGTTGCCCAGGCTTAAACAAACCTTTTGAGCAATTCACTCAAAGGTTATTTATGCTTTGAAAATACTTTTTGCACTATTAAAAACAGATGAAAACTACACCTTATAATTAATCATTTTGTCTTAACTTGTTCATGAATAGATAAAAAGATTACTTTAGTGAGCAGTGTATTCATTTCAAAAGGATAACGCAATTTTGTAAGCACTGGGGATTTTTGATTCTCTTACAAATCAACAGCATTTTTCAGTATAGAAGAGTTGCTGCTGTCAGCTGCTGAAAATTGCTATAACCCATCAAAGTCAGTGGAAACATGGTCATACACACTAGTTGACAGCAGGATCAGAAGATTCAGATTCAGAACAATTTGAAAGAATCAGAACTGCCTGCATGAAATGGCTACCAAAATAGAGTACAATGTAAACAATACTTTGGCATGAGATGTAACAATCTCAGAAAAAAAAATACATAAAGATGTGTGGATATAATTAGAATCCTTTGAAAAATATGAATAAATACAATGAGAAATACAGTAGTTGAACCAAAATAGAATTTTAGGGCAAAAATAAATTTTGGGTTAATATCATAGCAACCAAACAACAAATGTGACAAGCAGCAAATAGGTCTGCACCATGAAGGGTCCAACACTCAGAACAGTGACTAAGACATAAAACAGTGGCTAAGACTACCTTTCACACAGTTACCAAATAATTGGCTTTGATACTTGTCTTAACCAAGTTCATTATTTCTCCTTATGTACTGGTTTCCAAGAAAACTAAACTAATAACTCTTATCTGAAACATTTGTATTTTCTAATTCTAATTTCTTAACTTAATCAATATATTACTTGCTATGGGTATTTTTATCAATCCTCTTGAGCCCTCATGCATTTTCTCTTGCAGGCCTTGCTGCCACCTCATAATTAGCTCATCTTTTCCACTTTTTCACTACTTGTGGAATTGCATTTTTGTGTGATAGATATTAAATATTAATCTCTTAGAAAACCCCTTCTAGGCTGCTTGCATAATTTTAGGCTGCAGGAAACATTTTCTTCTGGTTTTTACATACAACAAATCCAGTTAGTTAAACAAATTTTACTTTTGAACTAGCAAGAGAAGGTCCAGGTTAAGTAACTGAGAGATTGCATTAATTCCAGCTGCGCTAATGAAGCTGGTGTGTTAGTTAGCAGAAAATTAGTATTAATTTGACTAAGGGTCAACTTCCAAAAAGGAAAAGATTACCTAAAATGGAAACCAGTTAAAAGGTAGGATGGTTTCCAGTACTAATGAAGTCCAGGACAGGCATCCAAACCCTCATTTGCTGGTTTCAGGTATTTTGACAGGTCAAAAGTCTGGATTAAGTCCACTGAATTTATAAATATAAAATTTTACTTGAGCCA
Organism: Dicaeum eximium; assembly: GCA_013396995.1. NCBI lineage: Eukaryota > Metazoa > Chordata > Aves > Passeriformes > Dicaeidae > Dicaeum > Dicaeum eximium. The sequence goes on along the minus strand of VWZP01009794.1, from coordinate 2,680,102 downwards.
ATGCTGTTTAATTCTGAAGTATTGCAGGCTTAAGTGACATTTGATGAAGTAATTCCTATTTCAATGGATTCCTGAGCCTGTGCTGAACCTTATGAAGTGAATGTCTGGGGTTTTCTTCTTTCAAATCCCCTGCTGTGTAGGTACTTTTTACAGCTGCAAGTGCATTAGCTTCAGTACACTTTGGATTTATATCTTTGAACCGAAGGGAAATAGGACCACATGTAGTTTCAGCCATCTAAAAAGTTAGGGTTTCAGCCCAACTTGCATATCTATGTTTTTTCTATTACAAGTAAGACAAAAGTACACTGCCATCTGATAACCATCAGTTAGTTTTAAGGAACATGTCTTAGGATCTGTTGAATCTTAAGAATAAATTTGGTTTGCTTAAGTTGTTTTTTTTGGGGGGGGGGAGTTTTTTTAAAATGTGATAGATGCTCTTGCCTGTAGACATATTATATACAATTACAGTAAACTCCACCAATGTAAGAGACATTGCTATGGCTAGACCAGAAAAGGCAGAATTCTCTTTTCTTCAAGAAGGAAAAAGGTAGCTGAAATATATTAAGTTGCAAATACAGAAGAGTAAGATGTTAGTTAGTGATAACTTAAAATTCTGATCTTCCTAGGTAAAAAAACATGGAAAAATCTGTCTCTGTGGAGGAAGGTTCTTCAAAAAGCACTTGGACAATGCTCTTGGGTACATGGTGTGACTCTTGAAGATGTCTTGTGTAGGGCCAGGAGTGGATTCAATGCTTCTGATGGGTCGCTTCCAACTCAGGACTATTCTATTCTATTCTATTCTATTCTATTCTATTCTATTCTATTCTATTCTATTCCATTCCATTCCTGCACCTACCAGAGATGAAAGCTAAGGAAATACAGTGACAAACACCCTGAACTGGTTTAGCCTTCTTGGGTGAGCAGGTGCAGGTGAGACTAAAGATGCAAATTTTGTTCTCCACAAAGAAAAATGGAGAAGAAGACACCACAGAAAAGAAAGATTTTCAGACTAACCTGTCTGGAATGCTAATAAAATTTATGTGGATATTCAAATTGCTACCTATACTTTTAGTTATTTCTGGTTTTAATTGCTTTTGGACCTTAGAAGAACAGCAAGGGTACAAAATTCAGCAGATAAAGAAGAGCCTATCAAGCTGAAAGGCTTGTAACATCAAATTGAAAGGCTAGTGTTACCAATTATACTGATTGAAAAGAGGAAGCAGTGAGAGGAAGTCTACATTGATTGAAAACTACAAAGACACAGTGCTGGCTCCAGCTAATGGAGTTATTTAGGAAACTTTGGGCTCTACTCCCAAAAGTAACTTCTCATAATTAATTTATTGTATTGTATTTTATTGCTTCTGCAACCCATTAAGCAAGAATGTTATCACATGGAAACTTACAATGTTGTCTCTTAAATGATGACTACAATGTTATTCCTAATGACAAAGGAATATGTTGGAAAATTATATGAGATAGGAACAAGGATAAATATAAAATAATGTTGTATAAACAATTTTAATACGAAAGTAGAGAGACAGAAAAATGCCATTGAAAAGCCTTTCTGTATTTTTGCCCAAAAAAGACATAATAGGTTTTGGGGACAATCATGGAAATTTTTTATATCCATACATGACTGAATGTTTTAAAGTGGACATGTAAGGGGGTTTGTACATATATTATATGCTGACATTTATAACTACTGTATATCAGGTCACATGCTAAACCAAACAATAAAGCTGGAGGAAAGCACATCTATTCAAACCACAAAGTACAGTCCAATATTCAAAAATAATAATTTTAAAAATAATCTTTTTATTCCATGTATTCTATTATATTCTCAAATTCTGCTGAGTCAGAATTTCTCTAGCCAGTTGAATCAACAATTTTTCCTTAAATATCTCCTAGCCCAGAATTCAAGATTTCAAGACCCGTAGCTGGTATCTCACAACATTTGAAATTAATATGTAGGTAAGTATGTGGATTAAGAGTTCTGGGAAGGATCCAAACTCATAAATTTAATCACTGCAGAAATCAATTGGCTTCTAGAAGATTAGGAAGATAATTTTTAACAGAACCAGATAAACTATAACACAAGATTGATTCTGTTTAGTGTAGCACTATGAGCAGAAATCGTTTCCAATATAGTACCAGCAGATAATTAACACAGTTTATATAATATGGATGCTGATGAATTTGATGATAGTTTTCTTAACCAGAGAAGCTAAGTAGTTCAAAGTTGTCAAATAGAAGAAGGAATTGTTTAACTTCAGGCATTCATTTTTGACATCAGTAATGGATGACCACACAGAAATATATTTCATGATTAAACATTCTTGTCTAAACATAGGAGCCAGAATAATTTTTCTGACTAACAGTACAGTGCCTTTTCGATGTAGTTCAATTACTTATGTCAGTCATCAGAGAACATGCTTTATTTCACACAGATTTATATTCCTCCATAGAAGACAGGCAAAATCTTATAGCTGTGATGATGGCAGACTCCTTTCTTTTAATTCTGTGGCACTTTGCAAGTCACTGTGGCCCAAGCAGGCTTGTCTGTCCCATGCCTTCTGGAAGACTGCTGGGATCTCCAGTGCTCCAGAAGCCATGCCTATGCATGAGGAGCAGACCAGAAGATCGACACTTCACTGGGTCCTGTCACAGTGTGCTCTTGAGGCTGCAGATCACTCCTGTTCCACTCCCACCCCAGGGCAGGCATAAACAGTGCTCACTGTGCTGCACCAAAGACTTGGAGAGGTGGCAGGGAATCTGGAGACATCCCTGCTCATCACAGGGATATGAGGATGTTGTGCACATCTGTAATTGTTGACCCAGGGGCTGACATCCTCCATAATGACAGAGCAGCTGATGGAGGATGATGCAGTTTCTTGGCAAGCTGGACACCATGTAAATGCTAATGGGGCATGGGGGACATGTAACATAGAACTGTGGAGCAGGTATTCCTGAAAGACTACTCTCCCAGAAACCTTCACATTGCATAGGAAGTGGCCAAAATGAGCACCGTAGGTACAGGATGATCAGACTCTTTCCTGGTGTGTCCAGCAAAGTGGGCACGACAACCCAAGTCTCACCTCATCAAGTTCAAGTACTGCTTTACAGCTTTATGTCTAACATGAAAAGCCCAGCAGAATTTGTTTTTTTCTTTCTTCTATTGATCTTGCTAAACTAAAAAATACTACACTTCCTAAGTAAATTTCAAACCGATCAAGATACAATGAGACACCTGATGTGTCTTTTCTTTAAATTCCAGACATTATGTTTAATATATTCAGTGCAAATAACAATATTTTATTAATTTTGTGCATCAGTAAACATATCTATGTTTGTGAAACTGTCTATTTCAAGCTTATTGCAAATACAATTTTGAAAGAAGGGCTTTGTTGGAGAAAAAGAGATATATTTTTATATTGGCAATTTCTATTTTTATTGTAACTGAAGAGCGAACTGAATGTGAACATAGGGAATATTCAGTATGTATGCTGGACTTTTAACAGTGACAGAAATTTTCAGTACAAGTCTAATATATGCCAGCTTCTATGGAACAAAGGCTGACTCCATAATATGAGGGTAAAACTTCAAGCTAGCCATCAAAGTCAAACTTTGCCAGGAAATGCAATCTTGATCTAAAACCATCTGAAATAGACAGGAGATGTCTGACTACTTCTTGGTTACATCAAGACTAAAATTCTTGAGTGGGGAGCTAAAGTGTCTCATACTTCCATTACCAAAAGAAGGCAGATTTTTGTAAAGGTACTTAATAACCTGAAAATGTCAGTGGATACCAAGTGGCGCTTTGCAAAATTTTGCTTCTAGTTGCCCAGATGTCCCTAAGGGTAGGTCCTTAGCTGTGCATGTCAGCCTTTGAGTACAGTAATGCAGTTCCACATGCAATTTTTCAGTGTCAGCACTGTCTAAAATAATTTCAGTACTCCCCCTGCTTTCCAGCAGTGTGCCCTGGTGGCCAAGAAAGCCAAGGGCATCCTGGCCTGTATCAGGAATAGTGTGGCCAGCAGGAGCAGGGAGGTCATTCTGCCCCTGTACCTGGCACTGGTGAGGCCACACCTTGAGTGCTGTGTCCAGTTCTGGCCCCTCAGTTTGGGAAGGACGTTGAGACGCTGGAGCGCGTCCAGAGGAGGCAACGAGGCTGGTGAGGGGCTGGGAACACAAACCCTGTGAGGTACAACTGAGGGAGCTGGGGGTGTTTAGCCTGGAGAAAAGGGGACTCAGGCGTGACCTTATCACTCTCCACAACTCCCTGAAGGATGGCTGTAGTCAGCTGGGGGTTGGCCTCTTTCTTCAGGCAGCAGCTGACAGAACCAGAGGACACAGCCTCAAACTGCACCAAGGGAAATACAGGCTGGATGTTAGGAAGAAGTTTTTCACAGAACGAGTGATTAAGTTCTGGAATTGTCTGCCTGGGGAGGTGGTGGACTCACCATCCCTGGATGTGTTTAAAAAGAGATTGGATGTGTCACTCAGTGCCATGGTTTAGTTGAGGTGTTGGGGCACAGGTTGAACTCGATGATCTTGAAGGTCTCTTCCAAACTAGATGTTCTGTGATTCTGTGTGATTCTGTGATTTCCCAGGCCAAAATATAACCAAGAGAAATTAGGATTTTTCTTTTTATAAGCTATAAAATTTACATCTATAAAGCTATAAATCATCTGGTTTGATTTAAAGTTGAGCCTGACTTGGTTGAGAGCCCAGCCCCTGAAACACTTGTGCTGGGGGCTCTGAGGGAGCAGCATTCTAACACACATGGCAGGTAGGAAGGGTCAACAATGCCTTAAAACTATTGCAGAATATGAACCTTTGTCTTTAGGCCTTATTCTCTTTTGTGCTTTCAAAAATGTCTCTCTAAGCTCTTCTGATTGTTGTGTAAAAACTCTCTATTCATCTTGTGACGTGGGGATGTCTCCGTGTATGTGCAAAGAAAAATTTAGGAATGAGTAAGGAAACTTTCAGAGCTGTTTAATTCAGGGCAGGGGTAGCTTTTTTTTTTTTAATTACATGCTGCCTTTTCTTTTTCAGTGCAGTGCTTCATGGCAGCATGGTTGTCTAATTTTCTAATATACATTTTCTAATATACGTAGAAGTATGGCTATTCAGTGTACATGGAGAGATGCATGTCAAACACATAACTCAAGGCACTTTTTTTTCAGAGAGTCATTGTGTCAATCTGTAAATCATTATAATACAGGCAGTACAATTCTCATTTAAGCTTGGAAAGATATACTTCTATAACATTAGGACTGAATGAGATTTGCCAAAACCCATTGCAAAATCTAGAATGTATGCAATAATTCATCATTAAGGAGAGATAATCAATGATTGTTTAACCTGATATCACTGATACTAAGTAGGTAATTCAACAAAAGTTGTTTTCTAGCTATTTAGAAGGAGAAATTTTGATTAAAGCTATAGATTAAATGATTAAAATAATTATATTGCTTCTTGCAACCACTTCTGTTTACATCCTCAGGAAATTAGGGTGATGCCTGCTCTAGTTTTGTATTCCCAGGCTCCCTGGGCATTGCCCTGATAATTCTGGCTGGTCACATCGGTCAGGTCGTGCAAGGATGTAAGGGGTGAGGTACATCACACAGAGGTAAAATGTCAGACTTAAGAGAATGAAAAACAATCCTGAGGGTCTCCCAGACATGATTTCAGATGAACTACATCCTGTAAATAAAATTAAAATAAAAATCTGAGGGCATGTGATGAATCTGGTTTGTCCTTAGTGTACAATGGAGAGGACAGGGGAATATTTTTTTCAGCCTGTACCACATTTTTGAAAGCAAATGTAGCAGCACTATGTTAGATTCCAATCAATCTTACTTCTTTTGATGTGCAAGGAAACTGATGTGTGCCTGGAATGAAGAAATAGTTTGATACTTTATACAGGAATTTGGGATTTTAAGGTGACCCATGCACAAGGTCATTGAGCTAGTTTGTTTTTGAGTAGATTTAGTTTAAAACGATGCAGTCCCCAGCTCAGACACGTTAAACAAGTTACACTGCATAATTCTAAGCACATAATTTGCCCCCAAGCAGGATAGCCAAAATAACACAATGTTGGATTGGAAAAGATGTAGAATAATATAAACACAATTCTTGGCAAATAGATGATGCTACCTCCTCCCCATAATAGACAGTGAGTCTTGGTCTACCTGACTGCATATTTGTAACCCAAACTCCTACATTCTATTTACTTTCCAGCATCAGATATAGTGGTTTTGTCAATAGACTGGAAATACTCATCCTTCACACCCCATCAGAAGCTTACAAAATAAATTGTCAATAAATGCGCTGTTTCCTTAGAACCTTTGCAGCTCAACTAGTATTACTGTGCTATCAATAAAATTCATATGCAATTGCACTGAATTCAGATATACCTAAAGGCTTATCTTTGGCATATTTTTAGCTCAATATATATCTCGCTGCATAAATGTTGTAAAGCTTAAAATGTAGAAAATTTAGAATGAGATTTTCAAGAGAAAAAGATTTTTCCTGTATAGAAGTCAACTTTGAAAACAAAACTATTACTACAAAAGTAGCTATAAAATACTAAACTAACTGTCCTTTATAGACTCTGAAAACATAATAATATTACGTATGTTTTCCTATTCATCTTATGTATCAGAATTCCAGAAATTATTAATGTAAGGAGCAAATACATATTCTGGGAAAAACAGTGAACTCAGGCTTTTCACAGGACATAAAATTCATTAGGAGGCTCTCATCAGGGAGAGCAGATGATGATAAAAATAGCATGACAGACAGCTTGTTATTCTTTGGTTTTCATTGTAAGTTAATTATTTTAAAATGCAACTTTCCTGCCCTGTGGCAGACATCTGCAGGTCCCTTGGCTGTCACAATGTACACTTTAGGGCAGCCTCCTACCAGCTTCACTGTCAGTGCTTCGTAGTCCTTCTTGGTAACTTTAGACTATTGGCAGGATTTCCAAGTTTAGAAAATTATGATCCTGCAGTGATTCATCTGAGGTTTCCTTTAAAAGATATTGCACATATTTGCTATCTGTATATATTAAGAACTCATGGTCTATAATTTCATTTATGTGTATATCATATGTGTGCATATGATGTGTGTGCATTATGTGTGCATTTTGTGTGCATACATAGCTTATGCATGTATGACTTCAAAATGAGGAATGAGTGATGACATAAATCACAGGGAGAATGCAAGCTCAGAAGCATATCTAGAGATGTACATTTGTAATTCCTTGTACTAATGATGGCATATTTAACCACCAAACACGTTAAGTTCAAAGATTATTTTATACCTTTTAATAATACAAGGTTTCTTTTCATGTCAGTAGGTATATACCCTGGGGCATACTTCAGAATAAATGTGCAGTATAACTTAACCAGTGTGCACAGCTGTGTATTTGTCAATGAATGGTGGTGTTATTTTGCTTGTACATACTTAGAATAATCTACTTAAGAGACTTACTGTTTTGCTAGACACAATGTCTAAAAATGGAAACAACAAATATATGACTTTTAAAAATCTGTTGTGATTCCTTATAATAGGATATTACTTGGTTTATATGTTGATATGTATAATAAAAAATAAGAAATTTTTTTCTTTGGTTTCTGTATCCAAAAAGATTATTCCATGTGTAAAAAGTCATTAAATAAAATATCCTAAACACATTTCATTTTATCTGAATATTTTCCAAATCATAACTAAAATAATCTAAATCAAAATAGGCACTTGAAGCATTTCTGAAATGAACTTATTATATCTTACTGAAGACAGACAAGGGGCTAGATTTTACACAGAAATCTGTAATTTTATTATTGTAATAAGGATTTTTCATTTAAGTACATTAAGATCAGAAAATTGGACCGTTTTGAAAGAGGATTGTAATATCTGTCTCTGGGGAGCAATTATCTTTAACATACTGATAACATTTCCCTGAATTGGAAGTCTTCTACATGGGACAGGGCTGAAGTACTAAAATGTTAATTTTATCCATCAGGTTCTTGAGGTTTCCACTTCTCAGTGGCACATAAAACTTCACACATATATTTCCTACCACTTCTGCTATGAAGCTACCCAGGGTCTACCTGGAAATCTTGAGAATATTATGCCTCTGTGAATTTTGGCACTAACCAAAGAAATCACTTCCTGACACCTCAAATATTTAACAATTCCATTCAGGATGCATGTTTCAGAATAATATTTCCTTTATTTTACGGAATATGTTTAATATGAAATTAATAATTAAATTTTATTAATGTGTCAAATTTAATAGCCTTTACATACATACCTACATACACCATGTATAATAGAAAATATTATCAATATTAAAATTACATTATAAATATTACAGATAATATAATTATAAATATATCATTATAGATATACAAATACATATATAATTATAAATATTATAATATATAACTGCATATATCTGTATTGAAAATAATCACTACATTAATCACTACTTAATTTAGTAGTAACAAAGTATTGATGAGATTGTACCAGGAATGTACCTCCATGTTACTTGTCATCTGTGTCAGTACTTACTAGAGTGTTGTTGTTGGGTTGATACAAAGAAAGAATGGCTGCAACTGGTTAATTTTGATAAGGCTTTGTCTGCTCATGGCTTCTAGATAGTCCCTTTTAGAGAATATTCCCCTGACATAGTAATAAGGTCCTGATTATTTCACCAATGTTAATTAAAGCTAAATCTTTACCTGAAATTGTCAATGACTATTGAACTTACAAGCAAATTACTTCAGATCTTTAAAGATTAGAGGACTTTCATAATTTCCATTAGTATTTATTTCAGCTGTATTGTCCTTTCAGCTATTTCTGCTGGCATGGTAAGAAAATTTCAGCATGAATAAGACTTAAACTGCATTGAAATGAAATAACAGCTATATCAGAAGCTGTTAGATGTGGTGTTCATTTTTGTCAAATATTCTGGGGTTTTTTAATCCTATAGAATTAAAATGAATTCCCGTCACTACTGTAATTTTTATTGTAATATTGGACAAGTTTGCAGCAGGAAGATTTTTTTTTTTAAACCTTGAGATAAGTTATGGAAAAATTTTACTTTGTGTGTAAGCCAAATAGAGTTCATGGGACCCATGAATTGCAGTCTGGTGCTCTCCTCTCCCAGAAAAAAAATAAAAGAAAAATAAAAATGATGGGTAGTCTTGAAAGACAAATATGAGGGAAATCCACACAGTAACAGGCCCACACAAACCTATCACACCACTGGCAAAGTTTTTGCTGTATTTTTTAAAGTACTGTAGGGACAGAATTTATGTTGGAAATATAATTTCAAAGTTGCTAATACCATGATTACTATGTTTTTAGTAATCTTGCTCTTAACCTGTAAAGAAGGTAAATTTCCCGTCATTTAACATTAGATAAGTCATCCTATCACGTGAAGACTCTTTGCATTACTGACTCTTCCACTTCCAATCATGTGCCCATAGGCAGTTATCCTGAATTATGATTAGCTAAATGCATTCTCCATTGGACCATCTCCATTAGTGTGATGAATCTTTCATTTTGTATGATAATGTGACATACAGCAAAATGCAATCTTTTCAAAAACACTCTTCTGGGTCATAGTCTCCAAGACATCACCCATGGATCTATCAATATGATTTCAAAATTCATTGCATTTAATACAAATAATAGGTATATGACTATTAAAACAGAATTTCAAAACATGTTGTAGTATGCTTATGCTTCACCAAGCCAAAACTGCTTCAATTAGTTTTCCAGTAGTTTGTAAAATAGGAAAAAAATGTTGCAGTGAAGCAGAAAGACATAGGGTAATGTCTTACATATCTTAGGACAGGATGAATTGTTCCTCACCAGTGCTTATTCCTCTCCATTTACTATGTAGGAGACTGGAAAACCTAGATATACCATGGGTTTCAATAATTATGCTTTCAGGTTTTGTTTCTTTACATTGCCAGTGGGAAAGAAAGGTTGTGGCGGGAGGAGAAGTGTCCTGTAGGGTTTGTTTTGGTTCTTACTACTTTTTTTTCCCTTTTAGTTACTGTTAATAAAACTTTCTTTACACTTTCTTGAAGTTTTGAGCCTGCTTTGCCTTTCTCCCAATCCTGTCTTCCTATCTCACAGCAGAAAGTGAGTGCACTGGTGATTGGCCAGCACTGAAACCACCACACCCAATGTGTTTGATTAAGCCCTGTTTACTTAAACATGCTTTGAACTACTGGCAGCTATAAGGAATGATCAGTCATTCATTTGAATCAGAACACTGTCAATTCACACTTCAGTTTGGGAAGCAGAAACTACAAATGGTTCAAATAATTTACAAAATTACATTTTTTTCTTTGCTTTCAAGTATAGGTTGGGGGTGGAGGAGCTTCTCAAGTGTTTCTTATTAACATAATGAATAATTAGTAACCAAAATCAGAAGCTGCCCCATGTTTACATTAAATCTATTTTTATGATTTGCAAAAAGTACAAGCAAAGCTTTGGATAATTGCTCAGTTTAGTTCACAGGGATTAAACACATCAGCTTCTGACATGAAAAGATCACAGAAGTGAATGTATTATAGGATTAATGTTTTGAGTCACTTTTAGATATTTAAAATATTTAACTAATATGAGGCAATATTATATTCACACTTCAAAGATATTTTAAAATTAGTTACCCAGCCAGGACTAATCCAGTTAAAAAGTGAAATGGAGTAAAGAAAGGCTTTTTTATCATCAAACTAATAGTGATGTGAAATTTTTATTAGTATCAAGAGTCCATGTTTTCTCTGTCTTCCAGAAGAAAGGGACAATGCAAGTTGAAAGATTTGTAAATAGAGTAATAGACTATTAAATGCTCCATTGCCTGCTCTTGTTTTAATAATAAAAAAAGTAAAATCCAGCTTGAAGAAATAACATCTTAAAACATCCTTAACAGAAAACCTGGAGTTGAGCCAATTTGCTTTAGAGAGGAGCCTAAAAGGGGACCTGCCTGAACTAAAGACAGGTAAGCAAAATGCAGATGCAGTACAACTACACAGAAGATGAAAGGCCTGCTTATTCCTGTGTGATGCTCTTTGTTTGACAGGTTGTTTGCACTTGGCACAGCAAATGTGTAAAGCAAATGCTGGAATACATTCAGAAGAACAGAGCCTTGACCAGAATCTTTTGTTGAATTTATCATTTTCTGCAAGATAACAATGAATATTGACCTTGAAAAAAGCATAATTGGATATTTTTAAGCTCTTAGCTGCACTTCAATTGCTCTTCAGAATGTTTTTTCCAATCATGTTTACGTGTAAAATATAAAAGTGTTCCTAGTTGTGGTAGAAAACCTATTCCTCTCTCTGACAGAATCTAAACATTTCTCAAATTCAAGATGCTGAATTCTGTAAGGTATGTCTTGTAGATAAATGACAAGCATTACTCTTCACGCTGCTTGCCTACATCCTTTCTTATTTTTATAGCACTGTAGAAATGTCTCGTGATGCAGATTTTACAGTTAAAATGCCTTTGAGGGCTGTAGCCATTTCAGATATTCTGTGATGGGAAATTCTGTCAAAAATGGGTCAACCATGAACTGAAGGTTCAACAGAAGACAAAGGATGTTATCTTACAGAAAATGAGAGATTCTTTTCACATTGTGGTTCTTTCACTGTAGTAACAGTTTTCACCCTCTTCCACAGATAGATGTTTTCCTTCTTGCTATTAAAAGGGTTCTGTATAGTAAAATGCAAGAATGTGCAACAATAACAGTTAATTATATCACTAAATCCAGTACTTCCTGTTTTAGAATGACAGTTATATTTTTGCATGAATAGTACATGAACCTTGTAACTCACAGAAAGCAAGAATGTATGCATGTACATACATACATACATATTTATAGATATGCATCTATGAATGTGTATGCATGATCATAATCTGTATACTTGTATTCATGTTCATTTGTATGTGGCATAATTCTCATTCCACTCTAGTTTCTGCCTTTTTTTCTGCATATATCAAATCTTTTAGTCAGTGGTTGAATGTTTAAGGTTTGTGGGGACTTTCCTCCAAGGTTATTAATTTTCCTGATACCGATGGTCTTGATAACTATATGAAAATCACTATTAATTGTATGGCAGGATTAAAAAGCTGGAAACCAATAAATAATCCAAGACAGATTTATGTAGAAAGCCTGGTGACAGCTGCCTACAAGCACTTTTTAAATGAAAACAATCACCTAGGTCCTTAATCTAGAAATCTAATAGCACGAGTACTAAGGATACCCATGAGTGCTCCATACATTAACAAGCTTATAACCTGTGCTTATACCTTCATATGTGCTTGAGACTTTAAATATCAAATTACATGTACAGCAATTATCAATTTATTTCCCTCCCAAAATGTCTGTATTCCAGAATTACTTCAAGTTGTGGTTTGTAACCAATATGATGGCAATTCATATTTAGGACAACAGACTGAGAACCCACAATTTGAAATGGTGTATACTTCATGGTACTGTAAAACAGAATCTGGATATACTAATATGCCTTTTCACAATTGTTTTTTTTACACTTAATGATGCATATACTGTTATAAAAATCTTTACTGATGTGATATTTAAAACATATTATGGACTTTTTGAGTAAGTGGAAAATAATAAGGAAGGCATAAAGGTGGCATTTGGAAGATGTCACAGAATCATATAATATCCCGGGTTGCAACAGACTCATGAGGATCATCTTTCACTCCAAAGATAAATTTGTATAAAGGAGTAAGGTTCAGTGCTAAGGTCTAGCTTAAAGAATTTTACCAAGAATTATATGTGTGACATTTGATTCACTTTTTTTTCCCAAAACCAAGCAGATTAATCTTTGTCCTTTTCCAAATCAGGACACTTTAGGTTTTGATGCTTCTGCTAATTGTTCGTCACAGATTTCCCACGCCCCAGGAGGTGTGCCTCTCCCTAGACTCAACACAAGAAAGTGCAAGTATAGTAACACAACTGTGGGCACAAAAATATCCTGATATTAATGAAGTGGAAGGGAGGAGGGTGCCGAGCTTGCTTCCCTCCCTGTCCTTCCCTCTGCAGTTCTTACTGGGCACGTAGCTGGAGGCTGGGTTTTTGCTGGGTGCAAGGTGGGCACTTCTCCTGGTAGGGGTCTTATGTGCCCTTTTCGTACACGTGCTTTGCCTGCTACATTTTGGCCCCCATTTACATCTCCAGAGCCCTTGTACAGCTTTTCTCTGGCTTTGCTAATCTAGAAAATAAGGCCAGGGAGTCAGAGCAAAACTGCAGTTCTGCAAATATGAGTAGCATAAGAGTCTCATGGGAAGGACCAGCAAACAGGCTCATCTCATTCTTTTTACTTCTTGCCTATAATTACTGTGCTCTAGAGGCTGCAGCAACATGCACTAGAAGGAAGTTTAGATTTTATAGCTTCTAAGCTTCAGGAATTTGGATCCCTATTTTCCACTTCTGATAAAGTGCCCTAACCAGCAGGTGAACCAGGCAGGGTGAGGTTATTTGAGCCTCCTTGTGCAAAGTTTCACATCAAAAGAAAAAAGCTTTGTTAAGCTAGAAGAAGAAGAGGAAGCGTGACTCTTTTAATCCAAACAGTAGAGGAAAGTGGGTTTCGCACTCAGGACTACCTGCCCTGTTCACATTAATGAGCTGCCAGCCATGAGTTCCTACAGAGCACTGGGCAAAGTGTAGATAAACTCAAGCTGGGGGGCTTAAAGTTGGTTACATAAAGCAGATTATAAAACTCATATAAAAAACAAAGTTTGAAAGGAAACAATGAGTCAGACTTACTGATATTTATGTTATTATTCTACATACATGTTTTTAGTTAAAAGACACCATTTTTCTATTTGAAGTCAGATGAGGATCTTGTCAGTGATGCTGAGTTATATTCTGGTGTGGGGAAATAAAAATCCCAATCGTTCTTGTCAGTGTCCACTGTACTGAGCTGAGAAAATTTTGTCCTTTATGTTTTTGATTCAATATTTAAACATCAGTCAGTTAAAGGTCAAAACATACAGGCACACTTTAAATGAAAAAAAAAAAAAATTTATCCAACTGTTTCAAATGCTTGTATCTCAAGAGAGCTTTCCATTCTGTAGATTCTCAGGAAAGTCTCTTTTATTTGTTAACTTGCAAGCAAAATTTTTAGATCAGTAAGATGTAGACAGAGAATATGCAATGAACCATACAGTAAATTTTTGAATTAAATTTATTTTGGTTTAAAAATAAATTTACATCACCTATATGGTTGATGATATACAAAAATTATAGACTTACTTATTTTATACATCTTTATTGTTTTCATGATCTCTCTTTAAAGGTTGCTTATTTTTAAAGATGGTGGAATGTTTTTGAGAAAATTAATTTCATCATTGTTTCTACTTCTAATCATCTGAAGGACAAGAAATTTTCTAGTGGATAGTGGTACCTTTTCCACTGGTGTTTTTTTTCAATTTACTTCAGCTGCTGCATGTTTCATTGTACATCACACTTATTCTACCCCAATGATTTTCACCCTTTAGGATCTTCTTAAGTATTCTTACCATTATTTAATGGAGAATTCCCACATATTCTTTCATCCAGGGCTTAGTTAAGCCCAGGTCGATCTTCACTCTGAAGATGAAATTATCAGTTTTACTCCTCCATGGATTATCCCATATATAACCCAAGTTTTGCATATTTTGTTAAAGAAATGCAATCAAGTGGCTGAATGTTAAGATAGCATACTTCTCTCAGCAAAGTATTTGGATATTATAGTAATCTGGATATCTTTAGACTGTAACAAAGACTGAAATTAATCAGCAGTCCGGTATGGACAACTCAGGTATACCAGGTGTTGTGTAACCACAGGAAGAGCACACAGGTTTTGGAAAGATGCCATCTTACAGTTCTTAGAGCTAAAATACTGGGTTTATCCTTAATTCTTGCTGTGTTGTGTCCTAAATTAACACTGCAGGGGCAGGTAAGCAAACCAATCCAATGTCACTAACACCACTTCAGATCAAACACTTAGATACAATTGCTGTTAATGGTTGTAAGACAAAATTTACATAAATAGCAGTATGGAACAAGATACCAAAGTGATCTGAAGGAAAGGAGCATCCACACAGCTCATCTGGGTTTTTTTGTTGTCTTGTTATTTAGTTTACTTAAGGCTACAACAGTTGCAGCAGATGTCCTGAGCCTGAATTTATGCTTCAGGGAAAAATGTCCTCTACATCGTTTAAACAGGCGCCAGAGAACTCAGTTCCTTCAGTATACAAAATATAAATAATAAACCCATTACCACTTTCTTAATGTATGTTTTCACTCTGGTTTAAATAGTAGAATCATTTTGACCCTTGCATACAGAATGTGTCCGTCACTGTTGTAATTTTTCCTTTTTTTTTTTAATACCAATGATTATTGTTTCTAGTTACAATGACCAGAACTGAACTGAATTATAAAAGTCACAGTTACTTTTTTTTTTAATGCAATCAAAAAATTGCTATTTTGGGTGGAGTTTCACAGATTTACTAACTGGTTGAGGTTGGGAAAAAACCTCTGAAATGCATCTGATCCAATTCCTCTGCTCAGTTAGAGGCACCCAGGACTGGTTGCCCAGGACCATGTTCAGATGGCTTTTGAATATCTCCAGGATTGAGACTGCACAACTTCTCTGGGCAGTGTGTGCCAGCTCTCAGTCACCCTGCACAGTAAAAAATCTTTCTTGATATTTAGAGGGAAACTCTCATCTTTCATTTTGTGCCCATGGCACTGGGCACCAGCTTCCATCTTCTGTATTCTGTTAAAAGTTCTTAAGAAATGTGTTTCTAAATGTAAAACCAAAATTTATGCAAGGAAGAAATTATATCAATGCTTGATAAATCATCTGAGTTCCATAAGTATTCCATGTAAGGACAGCATATAATACCTTTAATCAATTATACATGTCTGTTGTAGATAAAAAATGGATTAAATTAATTTAATGAAACAATGGAGTTTAGAAATATTTTCCCCATGCTGGTGTTAATCCATATCAGAGTAAGTAACAACTGTGCACTTAAGAGTAATTTTACTTCTGAGATTTGGGGTTTCCTAATGCTACCTTTCACGTAACTACAACATATCTGTCATGTTCTTTAACCTATTAATTACAAAAACACACTTTCAATCTTAATTTAGTTTTTACAGAGAGTATTCCCTGTGGTACACCACATGATTTTTTGGTTTGCCTTCAAAAATTTTAAAGTTACAAACCCAAAAGAATGTTCTTAAAGAACGTGGAGACTCCAGTTTAAAGGTTTTTGGTCTATGGGAAAAAACATTTGCTTTTATTTTAGCTAACATTTATGAACTGCATTGTAGAAAACTGACAGTTTTTCAGCCAAAATCCCTTGGGTTTGTAGGAGCTCAAGGTAGCAATGCTATAGGGTGACATCCCAGTGCAGATGTCCATGCAACTATGCAATTGTAAAATCTTTCAGGAGCAGTCAGTATAGAAGCAAGAAGTTCATGCTTTAATATTACATTCTTCTGCAACCCAACAGAATTACTGCTGTTCAGTACTACTATAGTGGTCCCAAAATTGCTAACATGAATTCCTGTTGATGGATATAAAACCCTATCTTAAAAGAAGGTATTAAGAGTAGAGAATAAAACACTTAAAAGTTACAAAATGCCAGAGACATTTTGCAAAGGGACAAAGCCATACCTATTATTAGCTTAAACAACTGGAATAAACAGGTGAGGTTTTGTGCACATAAACCAGTGACTGAAAGACTAGCAGGGAACTTCAAAGTAAATAAACTAAGAATGTCTGCAAGAAGGAAGGGTTAGCATACTTAGGGTCAGGGTGAAAATAAATGAGGATATATCACACAACTTGCATGTCCCCTGAATTCATGGTGTTACACAGGCTTTGGCTTCCAGCCCTATCTTTTGAAACAAATTAGTAAAATTGAACATATTTTAAATTGAATAGTATGTTCTGGTGTTTGTCTTGTTTGTATGTCTGGTTCATAACTTATTCAGAAGTAAAACATAGAAGAAATCAAAGAAATTTCATGGTCCATTCAGAACATTTATTTTCTCTAAAAGACTTTAAGATAAGAAAAATCTCAGCTCATATGAATCTATGGTAATAAACATAACCAGCATGGGATGGAAATTTAGTAAATTAGACACAAGGAGCCCCAAATAAGGGATTTTTAATGCACTCTTTGGATTTGTTTCCCGAGCCACCCTATTCTATTAAATATTTTTTTCTGTTTTTTTCACTTGACTTTACGAAAAAAGCTTCAGGATACTGTATGTGTTTTGTTTAATGTCGGTTTTACAGACCTATTCTGAACCTCACCAGAGTATCCATTTTAAAAAACATCTTAAAAACCATACTTTTGTGTGAGGTTTGCTTTAATATTTCTGCTGGAGGAGAAATACTCTTGGTGTTAACGAAAAGCCTTACTTCCCATTGAATTTTATTTTCCATTTTATCTTCTTTGCCTCAAGCCTGTGCTTTTCTCAGCTGTCAGGAAGCAATAATTTTCCTTGTTCCTAATCCATCCGTTTCATTTATCTGGTTACCTTTTTCTTTTCATTTTGTGTGTTTGGAGTAATGTCATGTAAGCCAGCACTTCATCCTACAGTGCATTTTTTAGAGCTCGCATCTGTTTCCAGTGTTACTGGCTTGACAGATGTCTATGGCTTCTATTAAGATTAAATTAGGTTCCTGAGGCAGTCTATACCTCATACAACTGTTTTGGATTTTGCCACACTTTGCTGTACCACTGCTAGGCTGCTTTTTACTAAAAAGCAATGCAATTTTCCAATTTCACAGGTGTTGCTTTTACGTTGTCAACATACTGGCAGCGATTCCTCTGGTTCCCACCCCCCTTAGTCTTGAACAGGAGAAATTTGTAACAATGCAGCAGATTTTGCCCAGGTAGCAGATCAGCTTCAGTAAAGTCTTGCCCACATATTAACAAGATGGTGGTCCTGCCTGGGTGCTGAATAATAAGCAGGTCTTAAGCCTGCTACTGATCCTCCTTTATGGATCTCTCACTTGTCCACATCAGGTCAATAATCAGTGTTTCACTGACTGTAGCGTGGGATTAGAGTATGGAAGAGACAGAGCTCATTTTTTTACTTATTTGTGTGCACTTCTGCATTTAAGTGATGCTTATTCTATTAAAGGAGGTTTGTAATAGTCTGAATTCCCTTCAGCAAGGCCAGTTGTACTCTTTTGCAGATATCTATAATAATGCCAGACAGCTGAGTAATTTTGTGGAGGAGCAACATAATCCTAGCATTCTTTCCCTAGGGATGTGGCATATTTACCCCATTACAGACCTGAAGAAGCTGGTTTGGGAAATCATGATGACAGTTTACCCTATCCCTCACCAAACTGAACGTGGAAAAAAAAGACCTCTTTTTAAGGGCACGGTAAATCTAGTGAAATATCTAGAAAAAGCCACTCTTCATTTGCTGCATTTGGTTTCTTTTTTACAGAACTTGATTTCTGTTTTGTTTTTTTTTTTTTTTTTAGACATTTCAGCATCTGAGTATTTCTTGAGCTTAGAATACTGGTATGTTCTTTATGAATCCACTCAGTTACTTATAGGTAGACTTCCAATTCTGTGGAGAACCAGGAAAAATATGCAATTTCCTTTTAGGACAAATTAAGCTAGTGATATGTTTATCTCTACATTCAACTCTTAGCTATATCTTTTTTCAGTTTATATATGTAACAGAAAGCATATTACAGGAAAAATAGCTATA
Organism: Dicaeum eximium; assembly: GCA_013396995.1. Taxonomy (NCBI): domain Eukaryota; kingdom Metazoa; phylum Chordata; class Aves; order Passeriformes; family Dicaeidae; genus Dicaeum; species Dicaeum eximium. The sequence continues at coordinate 2,661,312 of VWZP01009794.1, read as the reverse complement.
AAATTAAATAGCAAAACTGGAAAGAAACATTTTTTTGCTTCCACTCTCCACTCCCATCCTTTGAATGAGGTAACTGGGATTCATTCTGCTGGACATGCAGTGCAATTTTCCTTCCCAATGTGCCTTTTGAAAATCCCATATTAAACACCATGCCATAATTTAGGAAGTTCTTACAAAAGGAGCTGCAAAACTACATCTGAGAGACCTTTCCACCACTGGATGGCCTCTCAGTGCTGTCCTATAATAACTCCTGGGCTCTTGAATTTGGAAGGGATTGTGCCAACAAACAAAACAGTCAGGGCCTAAGGGCATAGCTATATAAAACTGATATAAATCTTTCTCAGTCTTGACAGTGAGATCTGTGATGTGTTACTACACAGGGCAACATGGGGCTCTACCTTGGCCTTGCTGCTGGGGTCTGGGCTGTATGTATGGCCGCTCGTCCACCTTTTCATGAGTGGAACAGAAACAACTGACACAGCTCTGACTGACAGACAAATCTGCCACTGGTTTTTCTTGATTGATGTCTAGTGAAGGATGTCTTTAGTGAATATATGTAACTTTATAACTTTTGATAGATTGTGGACAATTTATGACTCTTGCAAGAAACCTCTGTGTATGACTGTGGTGCTTATGGACATGATTTACTGGGGACCTGGCAGTGCTGTGTTAATGGCTGGACTCAATAATCTTAGAGGTCTTTTCCAATGCTAATGATTCTATTATTCTGTGACTCAAAGATATGCATGGAATATGGAAAGCTTACAAGCAAATTTTTTTCTCAGCTCAGAACTTTTCTGGAAGAGTCTTGTCTCTGTTGTGAAAATATTGGTATTGGTGTATATATATATATATATATATATGTGCACACACACACTGATATATAAACGTGGAGACCTTCTGTCTGTATGGAGTTGTGCCTTATAACTAGCAGAAGAAAAACTCTACGGGATTCCTCGGTGACTGCATGTTTATAAGGCATCTGGCTCAGACATGATATGACAGATGTTCAAAACACACTTATTTGATCAACAAAGACTTTCACATGTTGCAACTTGTATGTTTTACCTTTTACCACTATTTATCTTTGAGAAGAATTTCACTCTGTCTCCTTTTTACCATCAAGCAACAGAAGACAGCAGTGAGGTCTCCTTTACCCTTCTCTTGCCAAGGATGAAAAGACCCAGCTCTCTAAGCATCTCTTTGTACTTCATCTGCTCCAGCACTTCATTGTTGTTCGTTGTGAAATTAAGTCTTCACAAATCGGGTACTGTGAACTCGTACGTTTTGATATCATGACAGAAAGACTTGTCATCTGTGTACACGTATATAGCAAAAAAAACCTAAATAAATAAATAACAGCAGTCTCATCTAGCAGGTGAAAGCAGCACAAGGTTTAGGGTATACGGGAGGAGAGATGACTTCTTATATTTTTATCTTTTTAAAACCACATCAGATGTCTCTCTATAGCATAGCCAAACATTAGCATTTGGCTCAACACAGGGCAAATGAGAGAAGTGTATTGGTCTGCACTATGGAGTCCAAAATATGTTATTTTCACTCTTTAGTGGCATTTCTGGAAGGTCTTCAAGCCTTGAGCACAGATCAGATTTGCATAAATCATGCAATAGTCCTTTCTGGCCTCTCTAAAGTTTGTATCTATATGAAAATCCTTACAGATTTGGAACCAAAGATAGGCATCCAGTCTTTTCTGAAACTGAAACTGAGCAGGGCAGCTTAGTTATCAGCCAGCTTTTGAGCGAGCAAATGAGGTACCAGCCACAGCTGGCACAGGCTGCAGCAGAAGAATCAATAGCCAAAGTGGAAGTCACCATTCCAGCTGATTCAGGGTCCAGCTTTTAATGCCCAGATCCATGCATCTGCAGACCCAGTTCACAGCAACTGTGGAATAACGGGAGAAGAAAGAGAAGAAAGAATAGTTATGAGGAGTAACTTACTGAGACAGGAGATTGTATGACTGCAGTACTTCAGCTAAAATAAAGGAAATTAATAAAACAGCAAAGGAAATCATGCGAAGGAAATGGAAACTCTGTAACCAAGTTGATGGAAGGCAGTTACAAGGAGTGGAAGAAGGCAAACAAGGTCTTAATTATCTCAGAGCAGGGAGAAGAGTGAGTCTTTACTATGAAACATACTCCTAGCCAGGAATCCAGGCCAAAAAGCCACAAGGTGGGATGAAAGGTCATGCCAGCGGAGACAAGAGACAAAAAAGACTGATGGAAGGGATCTAAGGAATTGACTAGAACACAAAACCATGGAAAGCAGAGAAAAAATGAAATGAAACAGAAATGAATGTGACAAATGCAAAAGGAAAAAGGATGCAAGTAAAGATGATGGGGATTGGAATGTACTTCTGAAGTTGCTGATTTCTCTGCACTCATAGTTATTCGTAGATGACACAGGCTGCATAGAAAGAAATATCAAGAGGTGCAATATGACAAAAAATTTAATTGATTGAAAATATGATTAAAAATCAGATGGTATAACTGGAATATATAATATATATATATATAATAACTGGAAATAATTGCTTGAGGGACTATTTTATTATCAACACACAAGTTAGACTCAGTGGCTACATATAACACGGGGTCCATGCCAGTGAATGGCTTGCAAACTGCCTGTGTCTGACTGAGAGCGATCCCTGCCCCATTCCGACTGCTGAGCTGTGGCAAGGGATGGCTTTGGATAGCACTAATTGGTTTTGGCAAATTCCTGCTGAAGAATTCTCTGGTTACTGCTATTTATAGTCATGCTCAAGTGGGAAACAATGTTGCCAGGCTTATATGAATTTACAACAATATAAGTGAATCCTGAAAATAATATAAATTGCATGAGAAGTGGAGCTGCACTTCAACCATAGGAGCAAATCCAGCCATGGAGAAATGGCAGCTGAAGGTGTTCTAAGGGATGATTGTCTAATGGAGAGATGGAAGGGACCAAGGACAACCAAACATCAGTACAGACCTCCTGCTACAATTTCAGATGAGTGACAGTGAAACTGGCAAGGAGCAGTCAAAGCAGGAAAGAAAGGTGGGTTTATAGATCAAGATCTCAGCTTTAGCAAAGGAGGAATTTGAAGTTTTCACGCTCATCCACCAGCAGCATTCCTGTCTACACTGCTGCATGCAGTTTGATAAGTGCTAAGAAAGGCTGCTATTAAAAATTAGATCATCCTATTAATGACTAGACACCATTTCTCAAAACAACATCTGGCATGTTTTAAAAGGTTCCATATCTCTCTGTAGGAATCATAATTTCACTGGTGTGCATGCTTTAGGGCCCAAACCCCTTCAGGACATTCATGGCTTCGAAAGCAGAACGGAAGTTGGTTCTACTCAGCAGCAACATAAACTTGGCCTTTATTTAATATTCTGTGGGCATATTCTTAAAATGTCAGCGCATATTTTAGACACTTCACTGCACTTCTATGCATCACTTCATGTTTTTAGTTTCTGTTATGAAGTGCAAATATATGAGGCACCACTGAAAAACCTTCAATTGCCATTGTACTGCCTCTGCAGTTTCCTTTGATCCATCATAATAGCTCATCATGGGAACTGTTTCTCGGTACACTTACATGGATACTTTGGCAAGAGACATACATCCTCTCAAGGGAAGGAAATGCTTTGTTCATCTCTTGCCCCACAAGATCAGGTGTAAACAAGCCCTGCATGGGAAATGATCCTGTGTGTTGGCAGTTGATTTCTCCAAAGTTGCTACTCCAAGGCTGGATAGCAAGCTACCTATCCTGGCTGGTATTATATATTGAATTAAAAAAAACATTTAAAATTTCAGAATATTTATTGTTCACATAAAATCATTAAAAGTCATTTTAATGATTTTTAACATCATTAAAACATCATTTAAACATTTAAACATCATTTCAAAAGAAATGCTTTTGAAAAAGAAGTGGATAATACTGATTTAAAATGTTGATTTCTTTCAATGCAAGTGCAGTGTCTTGATGGCAAGTAAATGCTATTTTAAATCTTATGTGAAACAGAAGCTGTAGTCAAAGTTCTGTATTTATTTTTTAAATCAAAAGTACCAAAAATAATATTGCAAAAGCAACTTCCTACAATGCCTTGAGCTGTGTGAGATTCTGGAGGAAAAACAATGAACCTTGAGCTAAAATCCTGTAAGACAGATTTGCTTCTTTTTTTCAAATACACAGTTTTATTTTCTTGATTTACAAGTGAACATTGATAGCAATAGTAGCTCAGGTATGTCATTTTGGAGGTATGTACCTTTTTTCAGGATATGTGTTTTTCATTCTGTGATAAACTTGTATTTTATTCCGTAACACAGATTCTGTTTACAGAATTCCATGATCAGTTACATATGAAATATTGTGTTCACGCTCTAGATTTTATTAAGCCTCTCAGCAATAAAGGAAAAGATTTGCTTATTTTTGATCTTTTGCCTTCCTTTTTGCTATACTAAAATAGAAAACAACATTGTGAATTACACATATTACACACAGCTTGGGCACGTCACTCATTTATTTTATTGGTAAGTGAATATTTGGGACACAACTTTAAAGCTGTTGTGGACTATTTAGCCTTTCATTTTTTTGGAAGTGCAGTTCTTCAGCTGTGTGGGAGGCAACATGGACCAGAAGATCAGGGTTGGGACTGCAAGCAAGATTTCTGGGTGCTATTTCTGGTTCAGCCAGTGGCTTGCCAGATGACCACAGGCATTTGCTCCTGGCCTCAGTTTCCTAACAGATAAAGCAGAAGTGACAACACCAGATATGATTTGCAAACTGCCTTGAAAACTAGGAAAGAAAAGAAAAAGAGGGGGGAGGAATCATGAAAGATGTCTCATTGTAAATTGCAAAAAAATAATATAATTAGGGAGGTAGGTAAAAATGATGCTGATACAGTACAGAGCTAAGCATGAATTGCAAAACCAGCCCAGGACTTGAGTAAATATTCTTGGCTAACTTGCACAGAAGGTGAAGTCAGCACATCAATACCGAGAAGAAGGATTAAAGGCTCACGTCTGGGGTGAGCTGCAGATCCACATCTGAATGTAGAAGAAAATTTCCATCAGGAAATTAAACACACAAGACTTAAAAGAAAGGTATTAATGAGGAGTTAACAGTGGAAAATATTTCAAGACTCTTAGGAGCAAAATCATGAAAATCAGATGAATCCCAAAATATTCAGTACAAATTTGATGCATGTCTACCTGGTTTTATTTCCTGCATCTGAAATATCCATGCCAACTCCTTTGGCATGTTCATATACATGTTCTACATTAAGATCTTCTAAATTCAAAACACAGAGCCCGTCTCCAATTCCCTCCTTCCACACGAGGTATTGCTGCTTGCCTTACCTGCCACCTGCTTGGCAGCAGGTTGTCATGGTGTATTGGAGAGAAAAGCAGTTGCAGCACTGCCCTGCCATGAAGTGATGGCCTTTCTACCCATCTACCAAACCACCTAGTTTGTGATCAAGAAGAGCACACACGAAACTCCAGCCTGGCACCCTGCTTTTCCCCCTTTTTATTGACTTTGTATCAGAGTTCAGAAATGTGTCAGGTTTCTTACACAGTAAAAAAACAAAGACTTGTTCAATATAGTATGCTCAGAACTGAAGCTTTAAAGACAGGGTGTTTTTAACAGTACTTGATAGGCCTTCAAATAATTAAGAGTGAGCATAAATCTGGGGAAAGGCTTGGCCTCATTTTCCAACAACTGAATAGAAGATTCAGCTATAGCTACCCAGATGTAAAACACACAGTATAAAGGAGCTTAAAATTGTCAAGTAGTTCCTGAATAAATGAGTGGCTGTGCATGAAGTGATTGGAAACGGATAATATTAGCATATAATCTTTGCCAAAGTATGGCACTGAATATCTGGTTATTACTAGAGATCCTTAGCATCAATTCAGTCACGATTTCCCTACAAAATTTCTGCTTGGCTATGTGACATAAGAGCTTGTGGTCAACCAAAAAAAAGGAATTATGTAATCAAGAGAAAATTAAAATCTAAGTAGAAATATCTGTGGTTTGTGATGATGGATGTCATTATGATACACAAATACAAGAAAAGCAAACAGAGATGATGCAGAACAGATTACATTGCAAAACTTTATGCAACTTCACATAGATTTTCTTTCAGCTTCCAAAGGGTACAGATTCCCATGTGAACACAGTCAGACAGCTGACTGCCTGGAAAACATGATAGCTGTCATGTTGCAAAAGCTCTTTTTATGTATCTTTTTATATATCTTCCTGTAATACAAATAAACTGCAGAAAGCATTTCTCTGTATCTCTGCCTCATCAACTCAATTTTCAAATTTCAGCTGAAAAACATATCTTTTATTTGTCTGCTTACTCACCCACCCAAATTCTTTCTTCTCTATACTTATATATTTTTTTTCTTTTCCCCTGTTATTTATTACTAGAAACGATTTAGAGACCTGAAAGATGTTATATAAAATTAAAGTGTAGTTGGTAATATCCATCCAGCAAAACAAATCATGTGTGACTAATCCCATACTGTGTTAGAACTGTGTTCACAAATATTTGGATTAATACAGCAAACTGACATTGAGGTGCTTCTTCAAAACCTATTCTGACACCATTCATTATTTTGGCCTTTCTTCTTGTCTCTGCCTGCTGCTGTCCCCGGTTGTTGGAGGGGACAGCCACGCTGGGAGCTTCACATTAAGGGGAGCTCAGCTCTGTGTGGAGCAGCAGCAGCAGTGGGAAGCTGGGGAAGGCAGTGCAGTGATGGGGATGGCTGTAGAGTGCAGCTCAGCCAGCTGACTTCAGCAGGGCCATGCCTGATGCTGCTCACTGCCCTGCCTGCCCAACAGGGGCTGGGAAGCAATGAGAGAGAGGAAACCAGGGGCCCTGCCTTACGGCTGAAATGAAACACTAGCTCTCTTTTGTAACACAGAATTAAATTATGAAAACCTGCCTGAAAACAATCATCCTTGACTTTTGAAATTTTGCTTTTAGAGATTTACTCTCTCCAGTTTGTTTTATGTTTTGGTGGTTGTTGTTGTTGTTGCTGTTGTTTGTTTGTTTGTGGTTTTCATTTGTTTTGTTTTCTATAGACAGCAAGCCTTCACTGAACATAAAAGATAATCAGGTTTTCTGTTTCTGCTCTTATCTGACAAGTTTCATATTGGGTTAAATGCTTTTTCCTGCACTTTATCAGAGCCAATATTTTCCAAAATCAAGGAGTCACACAGTCTAATACACTCCCTGAAGCACAAGACACCCTGATAGGACCTATTAGATCCTATCAAAACCTGCTGATTTTTGTGTTCATTCCAATTTACTTGACTGTTGGCCTTTATCATTATTATTTTATATATTTCCAAATGCCTGTTCCCAATGGCAGTACTACAGAGATGCCCTTTGCCTGGAACACTTTGGAACAAACCTATGCATTACTCACAACCCAGCCCAGTGTTGCATTTCCTACTGCAGGCTCCCTAATCAGCTGTCTCTCTATTTCTTCCTGGAGCCACTGATGTTATCTAAAAATTCTCTGCTTCACATCCGGATATGACATTTGTCTAGTCTGTCAGAGAGTAATTAAAGTCTCTCATTACAGTTGTGTTTCCTGCTTCTGTATCTCTTTCAGCAGATCCCAGTCAGGGCTGCTCTCCTAGTTGAGTCACTGGTAATACAGATCCCATACCATATTTTTATTGTTTGGACTGAAACACCAGTTCAGATACAACCTTCACTCTGGGCCACTTTCACTGGATTTTCACCTTGCACAGAGAGAAGCTGGGTATGTGTAATTTAAGGAAAAGCCATTATTTATTAGCTATTGCACACACTAGGGAAACAAAGACTAATAAGCTACTTGGCTAAGCATTTGTATTTTCACTCCCATTTCACTGAAGCAGCGGTGGAGCCTTTCCTCACCAGACAGAGAGAAGGAAAGGTTTATCCATGGTTGCTCCTTGGGCTTCACCTCTCCTCTGTGCTATTGCTTCCTACAGATTCTCTGTTTTCTAATATGCTGTGTGTTTTCAGTTTTTTGTCTTTTATGATTTAGCTCACATACTTCCTTTTACCTTCATAAGAGTTTCCTGAGCAGGAGAGAACAAAAACTGTTTTGCACCAGCCTAGACATTGGATCATATACAGCTGAGTCCTAGTGTTGAGAGCCATTTAAAGAGGCTTCTGTAACTCACTGAGTGCTGTGTTTATTAACTTCATTTAAGGTCTTAATATGTGAGCCTTCTGTATGATCAGTGTTTTTTATTCCACCTTTCTTGCATATTCTTTTTTTTTTTTTAGCATAGCAATGGCCCACCAAACATTTTAAAAAAACTAGTAAAATAATGTCTTATTTAGGGGTAGATGTCATTCTAGTTCCATAACTTTGCTCCTTAGTTTGCTGGCACTTGAGCAGAAGCAGGTGCTGCTGCTCTGGTTCCCTTTTGTGAGTTCCAATCTGATTTGCACTGTGTGTATTTGATTACCCATGACACAATATGCTAAACACTCACATTTTCAAAACTGAAAAATGAGCATTTCTCTGACCTAGGTGAAATTGAACTTGAAACAAACACTTCCTGCTGCCTTTCCAACATCTTTCCTTGATTTGTCTTTTACCACTCCAACCACCTCACTTGTGTTTTGTGATAGGGCTGGGAAGAGGGAGATCCATACCCTGTGTGCTATATATTTACCCATAGCTCAAGTACATTTGTCGTCTTATGGAAAGTCTGCTCGTCAGTTCTTTTCCTTCTCTTCATTTAGTTTCATTTCTAATCTTGTTAACAATCCCTCAAAACTTGCTATCTTCTCACTGTCCACCACTAGCCAAAGGACCACATGCTGGTTACTCTTTGAACAGGATATATGCCTGTTGAATCCCTCTCTGGGGTGACCTGCCCCATTCTCACCACACTACATTTAGCTCAGGCTGTCACTTTGAAAACTATCTGTTGTAATAAATTCAAGGCTTTCGTTCTTCATTTCCATATTACTACAAAATCAGCCCTACCTCCAAATCAACTTCCAGTTTTTAAAAATCATTTTCCTCTTCATCTGCTTTTTGCAGCTGGCTTCCCTTCCCTTCTGGTGTTTTTGCACCTCTCCTGGACTTCTCCATTTTCCCTCTGTCATGAATGACACCAGACACCATTCATGGTGGGCTGGGAGAGCAGATACCCAATTCTGCACCAGCTTACAGAGCCAAACCCAGTGCTCATGCACAGGCTGTTGCCACCATGGGCACCATGGGCAGCATGCCCCAAGCATCTGTTTCTCCTGCAGCTCCCAACCTGCAGCTCTCAGAAGCTGGCAGCTGGGAGTTCACCCTCATGCTGCTCCTCTGTTTTTATAACTTGGCTGCTCCAACATCCAACTTGACTAACCAAGCCCAGCCCATGCCACCTGCCACATTAACTTATTCCACTGGGGACTTGAAGGAATCTTTCTATCCTTAGCTCTTGCATCTTCAGAAATGTCAGTTTCTTTTGGTTTTATTAGACTAGGACACTATAATCAACTTTTTTATAATATTTTTTAAAATTAAAACCACTTCATAGATATATGTACACAGGCAAAAATACATGAAATAAAAAGTTATGTGTAACTACTCGTTATACATGGAGATGCTGCAAAAGAAATTAGGAATTAATATCAGAAACAGTTGTCACCCCATTCCTGTGAGATTGCTCAAGCAGTGAGCCATCACAGTATGAGTGTGTAAAGAATAACAGCTACAGAAAAACAATATCTTATATTTTATTAATTTGTAATAAGTATCTTTTTTTTTTCCTTTGTGTGACTGTGTGATTGATACTAAATCATTACTGGTCATGTTTTAGCTACCAGTCTGAGGTCCTTGTCAGATTTTGTAATGAATTCTTCTCAGTTCAGCACTTGTTTTTGGGTAATGGGAAGCCTGCCAAGTTCTGGAATTTGATTTAAAGCTTTTAGCTAATTGTACTTCTTTTCTATTAGTTTCATTCAAGAAATTTGTTGCAGTGAAACTGCAGTTTATGGCCTTATTTTTTTTTCTCCTAAACCATAATGAATTGCTATAACATTTCACAGTAGGGAAACAACAATTTTGGCAGCAAAGCTTACACCCCCTCAAAATATTAAATCAGGATTTTCTCTAGATAAAAATTGCAGTTCATTATAAGAACTAAACAAATATCTTAACTGCTGAGATTTTTCCTACATTTTTATTGAAATTTAATTTCACAGGAACCTTGTCACAAGAGTTTTTTGGAAGTTCTAATGGTTTTAGGGAACAATGAACTTCAACACATGAGGATGTTATGTGTAGTTATTATTCAACTTTGCACTTAAAATTTTTTTTGAAAAAAAAAAGTCATACTTTAATGTGTTAGTGTGCCTGGGAACAATTTATAAGTAAAGGTGACTAATGAAATGTTAGTTAATCCCATTAATCCATTACATATTGCACACTACTTCATTTTCCCTTCAGTGGAAGAAAATTGAACATTTTGTTGGTTTTTTTTTTATTTTTTACATGGCTCTCCAGGTAAAACTTATAGAGCAGCTAGCCACCCAGATACTTTTTAACATTCCTTTATGCATCCCACTTACTAGGGTTTAAACAAGTGGGAATGTGACAAACATATTAAGGGCTTCCCACTGTAACTATCACACAAAGCACCAAATTCAAGGCCTTCTCTGTCAGGTTGGTAACTTCTTGCTTTCAGTCCCATTTTTGCAAACTGTCCCCACCAGGCTGAAACCATACCAGAGACACCCAGCAGAAAAGGATGGGCTTATCTTACAGAAATATGATCCAGGCAGAAGATAGCTTTCATGGACAATAAATAAACTATCTCAACTATAACATTCCTTTACCAGTTTAAATCAATTGTAATCGCTGGCTTTTACCACTTACTTACTTGTCTATGGGAGATGTATAAAATATGCACATATTCAGGCGCTGAACAGGATTGAAAGACATAACTTGCAGCTTTTTGGGTCCTTCTTCAGAAGTTGCACCTTTGTATTCATATATATTCATCTATTGTTGAACTTTGCAGGTTCTCGTGTCAAAGATTTAGTTTCTTTTGGAGCATTTCTTTTTGTCTCTGCTGTGCTAATTATGTTTTAACTGAATAAATAGTTAAATCAGTCAGTTCTACTGAATACAAATGATTGAACAGATACTTAAATAATTTACATCAGCAAGCAGTAATTAGAAGGAAAATGTATGTCTTTGATAAGCAAAGAAAGAACCATGAAAAGCTGGACCAGGAGCAGGACAGCACTGTTTGCTTTCATTTTGAGCAAACATTTAATCTAAGGTGTTTGCTATTCTCCAACAATACCAAATATGTTTTGAACCAACCCCAAACCTTCATGGTCAAAAATTACTATGCTTGTTATTAGGAGGTAAGACATAGTCAACATTTTTAATCACTTCATAAACAGAGAGTACTCAGATTAGGAAAAAGAGTTGGCTCATTTATTTGAAGGGAGAAAACACCATTGAAAGTCATTTTAATCAATTTTAATAATTTTAACTGCCCACTTTGGCATCTTTTAAGCATACACAAGTTTGATTTTAGTAATTCCTTTGGCTAAAAGCCTTTTTTCTTCCCCAGGGAAAATGAATTTTATTAAGACACCTCAGGAGTCACAAAGTGGGAACAACTCTGGTGTAGTATTAAAATTTAATGCACAGTTAATATGGTGTTTTCATATAAGTATTACCATATAAAAGTGACAAATAACTGGTATTTATTTAAATGCCATTGTTTTGTTCAGGTTTTGGTCTAACTTCTCAAGTGATGGAAATGGTGCTGGAATTTATTAAAGGTGAGAGGTTAAGGGTCCACAATCTTAAAGTGTTTCACTGTTGTCTGGTCTACCAAGAGCAGAGAGTTACCAGTTTGTATGCTTACATCATGATTGAGTTGTCTGGTAGACACAGGTCAGTGAAACATTCCTCTCTGTTCCAAATAAGTGCCAGAGGCGAAGGGGAGGGATTTGGACTTTAAAGTTTGGAAGAGGAAATTGTTTTTAACAGTTACGGATACCAGCCAAAAGGGGAAGCAGGTACTGAAAAGAAATTAAACCCTGGCTATTCTTTTTGGAAGAAAAAGGAAAAAAAGATATTTTTAATATATCTACCAAAAGTCAATTAAAGATAGTGAATCCTGATAATACTGTGAATGCATTTGTTTTTCTGTTTTCACCTCTGCCTTTTCTATACAACTGTGATAATACAGTATGTTCTGAATGCTAAAAATAGATTGTGTTTCATTTTGCTAACTTTACTTGAGCTAGGTAATTTTAAGTAACAGGATAACCTCAAAATATTATTTATTCAAGATATGGTAAGGTTGCCTTGGAGAAATTCTCAGTTATAAGTTTGGGTACACTAACTCAGTCAGTAAAAAACCCAATGCTTTACTCCAAAAGCAAGCAGTTTTAGGGACTAGATTTAAATCATAAAGTGCAACTAGAGGCAATTTTCATGTCTTCATTTAAAATATTTTATTTTTGCTAAATTTGAGGCAATTCTACTTCAAAAAACTTTAAAACAGTGGAAATTTCTTTGTCCAGGTGGCAACCTTTTGTTTACAGATCACACCAATTGTTGTTACTAACTTGCTGAGTGTTCATTTTGGGAAAAAGCAGTTACCTCTCTTCTCCTTCTTGAAGAGGAAACAAATAACCCCTTCATAATTAACTGCATTATCAGGTATTTTGTTAATATACCTCATTTAATTATATAATTCAGAAAAATAGTATTTCAATCCAGGAGTGTTTATGTATCACCAAAGTTCGGCAAGAAGTCCCACAGACCCACTCTCACATTAGTTTTGATATGGAAGAAATTGTCATGCAGCAGCTGGAGGTAATAATATTTTCCTTTGGTTTATTGGTTTATTTAGAATTTAACTTCGAAACAATCCCATAATTTCACTGCTGGTGGGTAATCTACAGGAGTGAAATCTCAAAATTTTAGGCTCTGAATCAGTTCAAATTCAGATGTGCAGCCAGGGCAAGGATATATGTTACATAGCAATGCATTGTTTTCCAGGTTTGCAAAACTAACTTACCAGTAAAAGAACTAAAGGTGTGGTGGTCATGCTGGTAGCACTGTTGACATGCTATATAACCTAAAAACAGTGAATTTCAAAACAGCATAATCTACATTTTTAAAAGTCCTGTTTTCCTCTGAATTTGATAGGGGTGAATGGAAGCAGCCTTGTGTGAGCTGTGCATGGCAGAGCATCCAGGGAAAACAATTATCATTCAAACACACATAAACATTCAACCACATTCAACTTCAGTTTCTGCTTGAAATAAATCTTATAGGGTTCTAGATCTATGATTTAAGTAGGTGCTATAGACATGCAGATTGCTGAAACAGTCAGAAAGAGAGTAGGAGCTTGGGATCCTCTTGCTCCCATGGTGATGCTCCTTCCAACACAGTGAAGCTCCAGCCTATGACAACAGCTCCTAAATGAAACAGTAATATAAGTAATATAAGCAATTGCAAAGGCATTGTATCTTGAATAAATAACCATAATATTTTTTAATGCAGTAGCAGTTTTATCAAAATGATAAGGTTTTTAAAACTCCCAGGAAAATGATATTTTGAAAATACACAATGTTTGGCATTGCATGTGAGGAATACCCTCTGAAATGTTTTACTTTTAATTGCCTAATTATTCAGAGGTGATTTAAGTTAGGCAGAACAAAGCTGTGACAGAATAATATTTTAAAATTAAAAAATACATGTAGCCTTTCTTTCTTTACACTCATACATTTCACTGTGAAAATACATTGCCTCTACTGTGCTTCATTCAGTCAATTACCTGATCATAATCACATTTTTGGGAGCATTGATACAATTTGGTCCCTTTCAAGAGGAAAGTGTGAGCATCTTGAATTGCTATAACATTACCAGAAAGCACTCTCAGTTATTTTCTAATTTAAGGACTTTTTTCCTTGGTTCTTTTCTTCTTCGTGCAGGACTTCAGCTACTCTGGCTGTTGCCTTGGCAACTGGTTGGTCATTTAAGTTGATAACACTGTTTGTTATCTAGAAAGAGGTTTTTGAGGAGAGAAGGCTAATATTAAATAATAATAAAATTTCTTTTTTTTTTTTTTCAGCCTTTCTATTTTTGCAGTCTTGCACTACTTCATGAAAGTAAGCCTTGGGGACCCTACCAGAGCTTGAATTTCTGCTAGGGGAAAGGAAGGGAAGAGGTAGGAGAGGGGCAGAGAAATGTCTGTGCAGATTGTTTCTATGGCGGTAGCAAGTTATGAAAGAAAAATAATGCATGCAGCTTCGAAGCCCTTGTAATAAAGGAACATCATCATTTGAAGAATCCCTAAAAATCCCTAAACCAGAAATTAAAATGATTAATTAATATAATAATGATTGAAAGACAGCGGTAGAACTCAGAGAGAAGAAAACTACCACAGGGTAAAGGCTGTTGCTTATTGTGAACTGTAGCCTGGTATAGAAATACCATTTTACTTCAGCTACTGACATGTCACACCTCTCCACTGGCAGTTCTGCTCTGTTTTTCAGCAAGTTCACAGAGCCAGTGCTGATCCCTCAGACTATGGCCAGACAATTTCCAACACCTCCCTTGTTCAGAGCTAACAGGAGTCTCTTAGCCCATGTTGCTCTCAGCAATGCAGATATAACCACAGTCCATGAATCAAAAAGCAGTCAAAAACCTCCAAACACAGAGTTTTATTACAGTCAAAATCATAATTACTTATAACCCCAGTTAACAGTATTCTGCTGTTTGACATATGGTTAGAAATCATTATCTCTCTGGCCTTTTCTCTCACAGTACAGCACTGAAAGAAGCACCAAATTCTCTTTCTTATCAGGATACAACCAGCAGACCAGTATTCCTACAGAAAAATATCTCAGATTATTAGGAAATCCTAAAAATGCCCAGGAAAAACAGGAGGTAAAGACCATTTCTGTTCAGTTTTGAAGAACATGCATTCCCATTTCATAGAGTACAGAAGACCTGAAATATGAATAAGCATAAATTGTATGTGGTTTAACTGAAGATCAATTCTAAAAAATCCACCATTCATGACTTGCAAAATTACACCTCTGATTGATCATGTAAGTTTTTACTGCACCTGTGTGCAAACAACTTCGTGTATTCTTCACAGTATTTTTGATCATTCCTTGCACACTGTGCACTTGCAATTTAAAACTTCTTCCCAGATGTTCAAGTCTTTTATTCATTAAAGGCACAAATTCAGCAAGCTTTTAAAGCAAATTCATAAATTTAGACATGCATTTAGTTCTATTAAGTCAATACTTCAAAGAGATCTTTAAATGAAGCTCATACCCTAAAGGGTATTTTTGAACCAGAGCTACAAATCCTGTCAGAAATCCATGTCTTGCATGCGGACTTTGTTCCATTGTGTTTCAAATTGGACCAGACTAATATTATGTCTGAGCTGCATAGGGTATGCTCAGCTGACAGAATTGCCTAGCATGCACACATGTCAGTTGTGCACTAGAAATGTTTGTGTGAACAAAAGAGCAGTAAGTTTCTTAGGTCAGGAAGCTTACTTCCCTTCTCTTCAACTACAGGAAATACACAAGAAATAAAAACATTCATTAATTCAAAAAGAAAAAGAGGAAGGGAAAAAAAAGAAGGGAAATAAGTTCCATTTTCTGCCATAAAGGTAAAGGTCTGTGTAGTTTTAAAAGGGATGTACATGCTAGAGACGTTCAACTCCTCTTTGAAACCTAAGGAATAACACATGTTATCTCCCTTTTGAGGTTTAGGTAAAACCAATAGAACTCATCATCTGATCCAGAGTTTTAAACTGTGACCTGGGGACCCAAGGCTACTCTTGGGAAAAAATCAGGGATCTACTTTCTGTACTAATATTGATAATAAATCTTGAAAGTCATTTACCTTTTTGATGCTAGCACAATGTAAATTTTTCTCCACACATGTTACTTGATTGATTAAGCTTTTACCAAAAAAAATGGATAATGGAAACTGATTTGTCAGGATTACAATTTCCTGGTGGAGCCATAGTACTGATTGTCTCTAGCAGCAGAGCCACATAAATTCCCTATCTAAAGGTAGAATAAAATAAAGAATATTGAAATAACTTGAGATAGCTAGGTTTGCAAAATTCTGTGCATATTTCAGCTGGCTGATGGGAGTAGATGTCATATGATCAGCCTCATGCTTTTCTGGGCTGACAGACAAAAAAATAACTCTTTCTGGGTGTAGTTCAGTGGAATTTAGAAATTCTATTTTTGCATCTTAGGAAACCCAAATATAAAATCACGTTCCTAAGACTTCTACTTGTTTTTCAGTAAATGAGAAAGAAATCAATAAAAAGAAGCTGCGTCTAGTTGCAAAAGAAACTTTCTGGTCAAAAGTGAACATTTTTTAAACCTAAAGTCTCATCAGCAATATTTTTTGTCTATCACAGAAATCCTCACTGCAGTAACAGTTGTTGGACAGCTGCTCCCTTAAACACTCAGATTAAAACCACCTAATGCATTGATACCTTTAGTATTCTGCAAGGCTGAATTGGATATCACAACAGAACATCTCTTTCCCTTGCAGTTTTAACCTGTGCACTCTGTGTTTGGGACCCCCTGAAAAAGGCAGTGACAACAAGGATATGAGCACTCATGTCTGAGTTCCATTTCTAGATTCCTGGAAAGAAATAAATTTTTAATGTATCTCTAAACCCCATTTGGGAAGGATAGAGGACAGGTTTGTATGGTTTCTTCTGCACTGGAAACATGTATTATCAGAAGCTGGGACGGTACCATGTTAATGTAATTATTTTGTGCTATTTCTGACCCCCTCTTAAACTGTGAGATCTAGTGGAATCAGGAGCAACCTTTTCTGTATGTATGTAGGCTGTGACCTCTACAGTTTCAGACTTGCTTTCAGCTCAGCCAACAGCCTCCCATTTCATTAGCACATTATTTCAGACAAAACAGCACCTGGAAACCAGAATTTTATAGATTAGCAGCCCTCATCTCTACACAGAATATCAGCAATTCACTGCTGATGGAAAATCCTGTGACTACTTGTCCGTGAGGATTTTATTTACTTGCTGCTGAAAATATGCTGCATGTCTCTTTGGTTTTCTGTTGCTTTACCCACAAACCAGTCCCATGCCTGCCCATTTTAACTTCATTTCCATCACAACTTCCTTCTCTATGCTTTGGGTAAAATTTGATTTCAGGGGCTACCCATGCTTTCCCACTTTTTGTAAATTACTGCCGTTTGCTTTTCCCCTTTTTTTCTAACAGCAGCACCTTTGGTGTTATTTCTTTGGCCTTGAACCAGTTTCTATCTCCTGCCAAGTGCTGTAGATCCACAAAGTGCTTGTTCTGCAGTTGTAATTTTGCTGCTTCATATAAAAGAGCAGAGCTTGCTCTGGAGCCCTTACTATAAATAGAGCAGAATTTTTCTTAGGTCTCCTACTGATTTGTCAGATTGATTGTATCTCTGCTAATCTGAATAATGCATTTGCATTCTCCTTTTCTCTTAAAATCATGGTGCATAAATGTTTTGCTTGATACGTCTGAAAGGTTATTTATATTGTTTTAAATACAAGACTATCTTTATTATGCCTGGATGTCTTAACCCTTAATTTTCTGCCAAAACACCATTACATGTACAAATATTTCTGCAGTTTTACACAGACAGGCGAAACAGAAAAGATACAGATTTGCTAAGTTTACAAACTGTATTATTAATAAAAAAGGAATAGGAACAAGAGGCAATGATACAGGGTCCTCTGTGTTAGTAGATTTCAAGATCTGTCTTTCCCAATGCACTCGATGCCAGATGCAGATAAATTTTGTTTTTTGAGAAACAGTGTCCATACCATAACTTCTATGAATTTGCCTGTGTAGCTGCATATTAACACAAAAAAGAACGAAATATTAAGGACCAAGCTCTGGAGGGTCAGAACTTCACTTTACATTGTACAGAGAAATGTTGGATGTTAGTCACATTAGATTCTACCTCTTGTGTGTTTACCAGCAAAATTAAATGTACATCTGGTATATGAAGCAAGTGATACTACTTAAACCTCTGTAATATGCAATCACTCATTTTCAACAAGTGCAATGCATCTTTTGTATGTCAAATAGGAGTTTACTCGGAAAAAAAAGAGTCTTATGTAATGTAGATCTCACCTTTATGCATAAAATAAGTGAATATTAAATATATGCATGAAACAACACTGATGGTTTAAAATATAGTTACAGAGTTAAAGACACTTGTAGGAAAATGTCATGTTTGAGCATAATCTCACTAGTACGTATAGAAGTAAAGAATAGTCTGCCACAGGCAACTGCATATGTACAAACAAGGTCTAAGATAAAGTCTTAGTTTAAAAGAAGTCTCACTGAAGTTTAAGGATGTCAGCTTGAATAAAGGATTCAGAATACATCCAACAGTAATTAACTCAGGAGCATATGAAAAGAATAACAACATACTATTTAAATATTATTTGGTAAGCAAATAATCTTTATATAAACACAGAAATTTGTATCCACTGAAAAATACAGTGTTTAATTACATTTTTAAGAATGTGATTTTATTATCCCTAGTTAAATTGTCACACTGTGCCAATTATTATTTCCACCACAGTCAAAACCAGGTAAAATATTTCTTGAGTTTATAGAAATTGCATAAATATACTGCCACCTAATTCTGGAGATTACTAAGTTAGTGATGTTAATGTTCTACATCTGGATATGTCATTGAACATCCCAACTGCAGTGCTGCCAAATGGTCAGGTACAAAACTGACAGTTATTAGTAACATTCTTTAGTTGACTTTGCTAGAAGGAAATGACTTATTAGACACTTCCAGAATACAGCTTACTTTGAGGTTTCTTATCCATCTACTGCAGTGGTGGTCATAAGATAGACACCTGGAAAAAATAAAGCATACTTGATCCTAATAAATAATTTTTTGGACTATAAGAAAATGCAAGACAAGTATAGAAGGAGCAGATTAAGAAATGAAAACAGATCTTGATGTGGATAAAAAGAGACATAGTATTTTGAAGGACAGCTCAAATTTCCAGTAGAGATATAAAGGAAAAATCAGAAATAGTCAAGAAATTGAGATAACGTTGGTTGGGAGAAGAAGTCTTAGACCAGAGATGATCATCTCTTGGAGAGAGAAAGGAAGTAGGATTTTATACTTGCAGACTGCTGAGTTGCCTATTGAACACTCATGATATGGTTAGTGCAGCTGCTCTTACTAATTTAGGCTGAGATGCAAAGCTGAGCAGCAACACACATAGAATGGTTTTCTGGGGTAAAACCTCATTAATTTTGCACATAGTGGCACAGATTCTGTGACACCTATCAGGGCAACACCACTGACAGAACCACAACTGGCTTTTCATGATCTATATTGTCTGGTCATATTTATTCAAGGGATTTTTGCAATTGTACCTGTCCAAGAATGTAGTGCAACTACATTGCCTCTTGGACTGCAAGATCACTTTCTCAGGGCTTTCTTATGAACACCATGGATTATATATGATTCCTACTTAATTTACCCACCATAGATGGAGTTATTTAGAGGTTCTGTCCTTCAGAGCTTCTGAGTGTACCAAGATAGATAGAGCATTTGTCATGTGCATTCTCCTTTCCCTTGATCAGAATGTAGAGTCCATCTCTTATACCTTATAACAGTTTGCCAAATACATTTTGCTGGAGTTCAGTTTAATAGCAAACACTCTTGCTGCATTAGGAAAAGTACTACAGAGAACTATAAATATTAGAGGTTCATTCAAGACCTTCTTACCATCTTTTTCTAGGACCATCAGTATAGATGGACTGGGTTTACATTAATACATGAACTGATTTACATCAACACCTGCTATAATATATTGACCAAAAAAAATATTGCTCTTCATTCTGCAGCAGATTTTTTTTTGAAAATTATTTATTTCAGGTCAGAAGTGGATGTAAAACAGCTGCAGTCAATATTGATAAGGGGGCATCTTGGACCCAAGAGCAAATCAGGAGCACTGAAAACACACTATGACAGTAAATAAGCCCATTTAATATGGTGCTTAAGGAATCAGGGTCAGCAACTGTGGTTCCAGTAGAGATACAGTGATGTTCTCAAGGTGCCAGCATTTGTGTGGCAGCACTTAGCCCTACTGTCCTGTGATTAGCCAGGAGCTACATGGAAAGAAAAGAGCTTAATACAAAGGTTTGGACCCTATTTTTTTTTTTTTTTCAGAGCTCCCCAGGCAGAGGAGTGCACTGTAGTAATCAAAAAGGAAGAAATTGTTTGAAGTGCAGCCAGCCAAAGCAGCAAAGGCAGTAGGAAAGGGTTGAGAGCTGCTCTGTGATGAGGGCACAGAAACAGGAACAGCAGCAGCAGTGTTGCCCTGCCACCCCCACAAGAGCAGGTTGCTGCCCCCGGCAGTGCGGCTCTCACCACAGGGTGTGCGGGTGTCGTGGTGCTGTGCACACAGGACAGGGATCCTGGGGCTCTCAATGTGCTCCCTGGGGGCTTTGTTAACATTTGAAGTGAGCCAGGCCTCTCAGCACCACTGTCTCTGGTTTGATCTCCTAAGTCTTGTGGGCTTTTTAAAGCTAAGTTCATACACTACTTCAGCAACATCCCAGCTGTGCTTTTTTATGCTTCCCTGAGTATTAATATCCTAATCAGATGCTGGTGCCACTGTGACCTTTTAATCAAGGTCAATTTGAACATTTATTAGTTTATTAGTATATGGTCAGATAACGATGTTAAATATCTCATTTTCATTCTCCATTACACTGGTTGCACTACAAATATATCCAGCTGATATTTCAATTTAGAGACAGCAACATTTCATTAAAAAAAAACAAACCAAAAATAAAGCCATCTCAGGTATGTGTCTGCAAACTAGGAGACACTTGAATATATCAAACACATTACAAGCCAGGTAAGTGAAAATCATTGTGACCTGATAGTGCAAATATGTGGAACGTCCACACAATAAAAAAAGTCTTGCATAAGATTTCATTAAATATTATTTCACAGAAACAAAAGCTGGAATATTCACCTTCCAGTCTTTGTTTCAGCTTCCCTTCCATGTAGATGGAGATATTAAAGAACTTTTTTTAAGAACTCTGAACTTTGTAAATTAGTTTTCATAACAGCGCAAGCCTCTAATGTTTCACTTATGATAGATGAAGCAATTTTTCCTTCAAACATGGGACACTGCAGAATATTAAGATACAATTCCTGTCTGAAGAGCTACATATCAACAAACAGAGCTGCTCAACAGTTTGTTCTGTCACATAGCAGGTATCTATATGTGCATACATGTAGATGCATGGATAATAGATAGATAGATAGATAGATAGATAGATAGATAGATAGATAGATAGATAGACACAAAAATAAGTATCATCTGAGGTTATATCACATAATCACAGAATCACAGAATGTTTAGGTTGGAAGAGCCAACTTCCAAGATCATCGAGTCCAACCCGTGCCCTAACACCTCAACTAGATCATGGCACTGAGTGCCACATCCAATCTCTTTTTAAACACATCCAGGGATGGTGACTCCACCACCTCCCCAGGTAGACTGTTCCAGAACTTAAAACTTATATATTCTACATTTATTTTCTCTTTATCACTCCAAACCACTATCAAGTTTTATACTTTCCTTTTCTAATCCAGTCAGCAACCCAATTTTTTTTTTCAATATTTCTTGACTCTTATTCCTCCTATTTACAGCTCAAAGAAGATAGAGCACAAGCCTTTTTATTTCTCTAACTGATTTCAACTCTCAAACATCAGAGAAGCAGCAAGCTAGTAGATATTGCACCTGTAAATGTAGATATTTTTGAGATTCTTGCAGAAGAAGAACCTGCAAACAACTTCTGTTCTATTCCACTCTGTTTTTTTTTATCCTATTCCTCTTGATGGACAGTTCTCCAACTCTCTTTTAAGAAGGTGCATTTATGAAATTATTAAAATTATTTTACATATATATATATAGATATATATATATACACATACACATGTGCTGTAATTTTTTCTCCTTTGAAAGAATCTATTGCTATAGTCTATATCCTCATATCAATTACTCCAAAAAAATCCCAACCAGTCATCAATTTGTTCTTGTGTCTTCTTGTCTTCTTCTGTGCCTCTTAATCCTGCTAATCATATCTTTCTAGGACACAGAAAAAGGGGAGCTAATTCTCCTTTGGAGATAGATTAACACATGTACAGACCCAAAAAATTTACCTGGCTTGAAATTACTGGTATTACTGCAATGGCAAGTGGAGCATAAGTAGTATTACAGGCTGGTTGTCTTCCTTCTGACCACAATTTTTTTTGTCTCAGTTTTATCAAAAATATGTTTATTGATCAGTTTTTGTCTGACTGAATTTCTAAGATGACACTACCAGTTGTCTTGTAAGCTATATTAGAATATGGAGAGATGGTTTTTTTTCTTCATGCTGCTATTCTGAGTTATAGTAGTACCCGTGTTTCTTTCTGGTTTGAATAGTAAATACCAGTTAGATAAGTTTGAATAGTAAATACCAGGATCTATTAAATGCAGTGTTCCTGCTTGAAGCTTACTTTGCTTGGGATTGATTTGATAAGCTCAACTCTTTTCAGGATCCTGCTGCCTTGAACTATATTTTTTTTCCACAAACAGCTCTCAGTTGGTGGAAAACAGGCTCACTGGCAAAGGTCCTTATTGGACCCAATCCTGCCAGACTGCTAGCTTCCAAGACTAGATTCAGAAGTCAAAAAGAAAACATGAAGGGAGAAGACTTCCTATGTCATTAACTAGTCAGAAGTAGAATTAATAGTTTTTTTCATGGGCACCTAAACAGAAGCAGTCACACCAGTTATTATTCTGTCACAGCTTTTCCTGGATAGTGTGGACTATCTCACGCTGGTCCTTTTGCAGAGCTTTGCCAAGACACCCTGTTTGGAAGGAGCTGGATGAAAGTCGCTGGGACAAAATGCCTCATCCGGTAGTGGGAAAATAAACAGCAGGAAAATAAGTTAGATTGTAGCTTGATATTTTCAACTTCATAATTTTATCTTGAAAAAACCCCTCAGAGTCTGAAGTCTTTAGATAATATTTTCTTTAGATAAGGAAAGAACTCTCTTTCCAACTCTTTTGTCTGCTGTACTAATGAAACAAGAGTAGCTACAGGCACAACTGCAAACCTCCTGAAGTACAGAATAGGAGCCCTCATCACTTCTGTAGTCCTTCCCTGCTGCCTGTATTTTAATGAACTTTACTGAGCTGATATTTTTCTTAACAACCTAAATACAAGGACTGAGAGAATGTGACAGCAACTTGGTTTCTATATTTGAAAAGTTCTTCTGTTTTACCCATCAGATCCTTCATTCCCAAAGGAAAAGCCCAGTTTCATAAATTCAAATACCACCAGTCCAATACAGAATGGATGTTAAACTGTGTAGCTGTCAGTCTTAAATTTTGCTTCTGAATTTTGTGCACTGGCATAGCAATGATCAGACAAAGAAGCTGTGACATCTCTGGGCAAAGAGAAAGATTTCTTCCTCGCCTTTGTGCCAGAATTGCTGATAGAAAAAGCAGTATTAAGTACTCTTTGGAATAATCCTGTTCAAATCTCTCTTCAGATTGGCTTTCACCGCCTCTTACCCTCAGTTATACCTCCAGATGTCCACCCTTTGCTCTTTTCCCTTGAGTGGGGAACGGCAGTGGGGAACAACCACACTGGGAACAACCACACTAAGAACAACCAACTCAAATTCCAAGTGCTTTGTACCCTTTTTGTCTTCCATTGAGCAGAAAAAAATATAGCCATATGTAAAACCTATATAAATCATAAGGCTGCCTGAGGCTAGTTTTTTACTTTCCCTTTTTTCCCTGATTTATCTTGCTTTACAATGAACATGCACACTTCAAGGGATACCTTAGGAAAGAAAGAATAATTTTTTCCCATTATTTCTTTGATCCACACTGCACTATCTTCACTTCTCAGCTTTATTCTTTAGTGGGAAAAATGGATAAAGTCTAAATTTATGAGGAGAGAAGATTAATAGCAAAGATATTTTGTTTCCATAGTAATGTTGTGTCTTTGTTACCAGAGATGAAAAATCACAGGTAAATAATGCGGAAAAGACAAAAGCCCAGATTCTTGTCAATAATAATTCTTAACTCCTTCCCCACCTCTTCATTTGGTTTCTTTTAAAAGAAAATCCTGCACTGTTCAAACAATTAAATATTGCTAACATATTTGTGAGAGAATCTTGAAATTTAATTAATGGATTGGTTAATTACAGTAAAATAGAGCCATGTAGTCATATAGGCTAATTTTTAAAAATTCATTCCCTGGCAGAACAGAACATTTGAGATGAAAATGTAAGTTTAATATATGTTATTTTGGGAAAAGAAATAAGAAGCAACAATACTGACTCTATCTCCCTTTTGACATTTATTATCTATGCATTACAATCTATCCACTTACACACATATGCCACTATTGCCCAAGATGTCTTTTATTTAAAAAAAATATTAGTCTGAATGTAGCTTTTTTATCTCATAGAGAAAAAAAAACCCCAAAAAACAAAAACCTGGAAGAATGAGCAGAATAAAAGGAATAAAATTCAATTATTCATTCACATTCACATGTATTGAAGACACGCTTTTCCCTGCCACAAGTAAAAAGAGAAAATTCACACAAAGGGAAGGTACATTTTCCTTAGACATCTGAACTCTTTCCAACCAGGTGCCACAGCCATGTGCACTTGCATAACACTACAATGCACATAAGTATGTAAGAGTTTGGTGGGAAGATATGAAATAATTATGCATTTTACCATGAAAGAACACTCCACAACTCATCTCCTGAGGATTCATCGCAGGCCATTGTTCAGTTTGCTCACAGAACAAAGACAAAAAGTCGATGGAAACAACGCCCAGCTACATATGTGAGGACCTGACTTCACATTTTCTGGTAATGGATTTCAAGAAATCAACAATTGCAGCAGTTCCTACGGTTTCCATAATAATTTTAAGATCACATGGGTTTCTGAAAGCCTATGTGTCTATTTGTTTTTTACTCTTTGGTTTAATACTAATTTAAATGAGATGATATTAAATAAATACAGAAATAATAAAAGAAAAAAAGAAAGAAAGAAAAAAGGCAGCGTGACATATAATGGTATCTCCTACATAAAAATATCCTTTTTGATTTGTTAAAAATAGTGTAAAAAAACACGTATGTTTTCCATCTTTCTGGGACTTTATTTTTCTTTTCTGCAGCATTTTGTTGTGGGCTGATGACTCCATTGCAATAATGAACATTATGAAAGTTATCCCTCATTAAACAGCTGCATGTTGTGAAGCAAACAGAAATATTAAAGCAATTTATCGTAAAATAAGTTGCTTATTTTGAAGCACAGAATGGTAAAAACAGCTTTTGCTGTTTCTTATTTCTGTCCACATTCCTCTGGAGATTTTAAAATACCTCTGTAAAGTTGTATTTTCTTACTGCTTTCTCCCATATCTGGGAAATAAATTCTTAGGTATAATATCTTGGTTTTTTTCTAAGCTGTTGTTTTTATTCCCCTTCAGCCTAGAGGCTGATATACACCTAAATACTCTCATTTCACATTAGGGATTTACTTACCTTCTCTTAAGACAATATTGTTCCCAGTAAATGTTTGATGAGTTTGGGCTTAAAAGAAAAAATAAAATGCCTACATTTTATACTACCAATATTTAATCTTCATAGAAGGACACAGAATAAAATCCTACAGCCAAGATATTCTGATAATAGTTGATTTATATGTAGCGTATTTTATACTGTGCAGTGGCCATTTGCATGCAAATGCAAAATGAGAAAGGACTTGCTATGTTCTCACACTATTTCTAAACATTTTACTTTAAATTTGCTTGTGAACTCCAGGTACTGCTTTCAAACTCTGATTCATGTACATAGTTATACAATCCCTAAATAAATAAAAAAAATAATTAGTACTGGTTTAGTGTTTAGAAGCCTCTTTGCAATGGCTGTTCTCAGACAAAAAGAATGACAGCTTGATGCAAATTTTAGAGAAGAGAAATTTAAGTTTTTAATTTTATGGATACACATGCATACATACCACATATACATACAAGTACATATGACCATATTGAGCAAGACTTTAAAACTTCAGCATGTGCAGAATAATTCTGTCTTCTCTCAGATGAAAATAGGTTTCTCTTATGATACTATCCTCCATATTCTTTTGCCTTTATTTCTGAATTATTATAAATTTTTACTGTAAAGAGAAATAAACAGGATTTTTCTGATTAAGTTTTTTTTTTTCTTGAAAGAAGCAGTTAGAAAGAAAACTTTCCATTAAATTTTTGTCAATTTCTTTTGGGAAAATTCTTTGGGGTCCAAGATCACATCTAGGAAAATGTATTGCCAGGTGAGTGTGACAGACTGATTACAAGGATTTGTTATTTAACCTTAAGCCATATGGCAGATCCTTTTCTATTTTTAGAGGAATGTACTGTAAGGTCATTCTGGACTACCTGTGAAACCTGTTGATGCTAAAAGACCACTGAGATTTTTCAGTCAATATAGTTCACATAATTTACTCATTCTAATTTACCTTGTGAGGGCCCTTCAGCTACTTGAATTTGATGTGGAACTTGCTCAAACCTCATTATTAATAAACACAGCAGCTTTATATTAATAAAAAAAAGGCAGGATAATAAAATTTCTGGGTAATATGAAATGTTATTTATGTTCTTCTGAAGCAGTGTTCTGTTTTTTTTAAATTATGATGCTAGGTGAGCTCAGTTTGTTCGTCTGCTTAACTCAGATGACTTGCTTTGATAAATAATTAACTTTACAGGCATTTTTCAATAATAGCCACTATTTTTCATTCTATCAGATGTGATGGAATTTTCTGTCAAGTACTCTTTTTCATTTCCTTCACACCAACATTTTTGTATTCTTGAAAACAATTGAAAGCATTTAAATTCAACAATCTATGTAAAACAGCTTTCCACAAACCCCTGTGCTGGAACATATTTGTTGAGCAAAAAGCCAAAAAGAAGACAGAATTGGGCCATCATGTGACATGCAGAGGAAACCGAGGGGGCACCAAGCAGGTCGTGGGCTGAAACCAAAGGCTTGTAGGGCCTGACACTGCTAACTAGGGCTGAACATTTCTTCACCCCACCGTGCAGCATGTGCACAAAGGAGCAGCATACGGCAGCAGCCCAGGGCATGTGGGTGTGTGCAGGAGCTCCGGCAGAGATCACAGCAAAGGCAGCCAGTGCGCTGCCAGCAGGGCACGGCACCTCTGCCAGGAGCTGATGGGCTTGTGCATCACGAGAGCAGGCACAGAGGAAGCATTCCTGTATCATCACCTTCCTATGAGTACACTCTGACACTACCAAGTCAGAAAGTCCAGGACTGAAATTCTTGAAAAGACCACAGTATTTTATAAAGCCACCTGTACTCATCTTTTACATGAATGCACATGAGTCCCAGGAGCGAGTGCTTGCAGGAGGTACAAAAATCTCAATCTGTGCACCAACAGTAGGGAATCTGTCTGAAATGGGAGCCTGTCTATTACTAATCCTATTTAGACAATGACATGGTGACTTCTGCAGATATGTTTTTTTCCCTGTGTATATTAGTAATAAAGCTCAAAGGTAGCTCAAAGGCTAAAGGTTCAAGCAGCCCTTGTGATAAGAGGGGCTCAAGAGGGGGACACACAAGGAGCAGGTGACCCTGGGTGACATACCACCACAGACCCTTTCAGCAATAAAAGAAAAATTTGGAAGACGGAAAGGAAAAGAAGGAAAGAAGGAACTGAAAGTTTGGAGAGCCATGTAGCATCTTGTTGGGATGAAACACTACCTGAATGACAGGCAGGTTTATCTACCCCAGTTCTGGGCCAACAGCTCAATCAGACAGCTGTGGAGAAGCTGTCATCTAGGAAAGACATATTTGCTTGAGATAACACTATCACATAAGACTCAGGTATCTTGTGTGTGCTGATCATTTTTTATATATTGTCTTCTGGCTTCCAAAGGAATTATTATTCTGTGCCTTATCCTGTAGTAGGTTTTACATATGGAAATAATATGTTTAAGTTTCACATGAAAACAAAATCAATGATATTATGAAATGAATTTTCAGATTAATTGCTTGATGAGGTTAAGCAGCATAAGTGAATTCATGACTTGTCAAGAAACTCCTACACAATACTCTAAATGATAAAAATACAACTGCAATTTTCATCTATTGCTGTTGAATTAAATACTTCCTCTTTCTTTTATAAACAAAATTAAAAAGATTTTTCAGTATAAGTAAGTGCTTCTCCATCCTGTTGCATTTAGTCATAGGTATAGTCTTAAAGACCTAAAAAAAGTCAGTACTATAGAATTATTCTGTACCTTAGCAGGATAGGATTTTACAGCAGATAATTGAACGTCTGTGTGCTTTCAAAGGATTTGGCAATACATATCAGTTCTGGATGTGCTCAACACTTTTACACTTGCCATTATTTTTCAATATTTTAAATATTTTTATAGATTTTTGATAAGTCACTTTGCTTTTTTTAAAATTAATTGTTTTAGCTTCTCTTATTTACAGTTTTTTTTTTCTGTGGAGAAGTCAAATTTCTGTCTGATCATATTCACAGATTTTTGAATTAGTCAATGTGAACTTATAATACAATTTTACAAACTGTCATTCAATGTGCACGAAGGATGATTTGTTCTTCTCATGGAAAATCTGAATATAAATGTTCTATTAAATTTTTCAGCCAAGCTGCATGTATCTCAAAATAGTACCACTTAGCAGTAGTGGCTTGCAAGGCTCATCTTGCAAAGGAAAAAGGGACAGTAATGAAAAACAAATAGTAATGAAAAAGATATCCTCTTGTTTCTAACAAAATCATTATAGAAACTGTGTATAAAATAGGATACACTATTGTTATCTTCATGTGTTTCAATATAATTTACTTAAGGCTTAACACTTCCACAGAATAGCAGTACAAGATCAGATGTTTTGCTATATACACACACACCCCAATGTTTTTAGGAAGAAGGACAAGCTCTCTCGCACTAATCCCTGGGATTTAAGCATGAGACAGAGAGGCTAAGTCCCATATGCCTCCTGTCTTTTCCTGCCAGCTTGCTTTTTTCAAGTCAGTGGCATCTTGCATCTGATACCATCAAAAACTTGGAGTGAAACTCATGTTCATGCATGCCCATTTATCCTTTACCCAAAGGCAAAACACTCTGTACACCAGAAGTGATAATAATTTTCATGAGTATAGGGGCTCTGTTTTGAGAATGCCTGTGGATCCCCGTAAAGGTGTTTAAGGTGAAATGTGGGCTGCTCAGCATAGTGATGAGAAAGCAGAGTGTTGTGGGGCTACAGTCCTGAGTGCATTGCAGGTGACAGCAGAAGTCAGCAGCTTGTGTGGCTCAGGTCCTCCCTAGGAGGAGCTGTTCTCTCCCACGTCTTGTCCCAGCAAAAGCTACATTAAAACTTCTGCTATGATGGACTGGACTGGACAAAGTATGTAGGGACTTTTCTGATGCAAACATTCAAAGGCAGTGTGATTTTAGGGACCTAAATCTGCTTAGAGTTTTGACATCCTCTAAAGGATCATGAACATCTCCTGAAATGTCTTTTCTGACAGTGAATAAGCTACTCAAAATAAACAGTGTGCAATACTGTTGTTTACACAGCAGATCAAAAGGATACATTCTTGCTGTAGCAAATGAGAACATGGCATTAGGCAAAGACTTTTCAGGGTGACACTTTCTAAGCTTTCACAGTCATTGTCATATGAATGGATAGTTTTCCAGATGGAAAGGAAGCTATTTACACCATTTTCTTGGGCCTGTAGAAGTAATTTTGCCAGAGGTTTGGGTTATAATTTTATAAAGCTCAGGTCAGTAATACTCCCTCCATGGACTTATTCTGTGTATAGACTTAATGCTTTCAAAGTACTCAATCAAGAATGGCTTTTTTTATTTGACAGGTGATAGATCTTCTCTGAGATGAGCTATAAGACAATTTTCAAATGTCTGAGGAATAAAAGCTTGTCTTGATATCACTCTTTCATGACAAAATGATTGATTAAATTTAAATATTAGCTCACCCTATAAAATACCAAGCCAGTATTTCATTATCTATACAAACCAAGTATAGAAAAAACAGCTAGTAGGATTTTTGGAAAAGTATTACACAACTACATGGTACTGACAAAATAAGGCATCTAAAGATTCCTATTCTTGGCTAAGTAAAGCCCAATTCTGACTATTCAAAGCACAAGGAAGATGATTACTTGTAAATAAACCACCCTGTATAAACTGGTAGTGATTAAAATTCAGTTTTATATGATGCAACTCTCAGAACACAACAATAAGCACTTGCTTTGGTAACTTGTAGATACTACTACTGTTTCTCCCAGTGACCATCAACCAGCGTTAAGTAATATGCTCTGTTATAATTTGTAAGAAAGTGAAAAAATACCCTTGTCTGTCTCACTGCCACCTTTTGCTATGATTAAAGAGGGAATTCTTTCTAGAGATACTGGGTGGTTACATGCAGAAGTTCTGTGCCAGATGATGCCATTAACATCTACCCTTTGACCAAAATCTCAACAACTCTTCTGCCTGCATAGTAAGAAATCCTCAGAAAGGAGGGAAGTGGTGATGGAGCTGCCAGGAGGAGGCCACTTCAGCAATGTAAGTGCAGAGAAATAGAAAGTACCTTGATTACAGTCCAGGAGGGCTGTAGTGAGATGACTGGGGGGTGAAATCAGAGAAAACTGGGAAGTTACATTCACATTCTAAGACATGTTACAAGAGTCAGGAAATTATGGAGTGAAATGCAGTTGCTGCTTCCAAGATGGAATGGAACAGGCATGCAGGAAATCTATTCCAAGATAATTCACCACACACAGAGCCCAGAACCTTAAGCACATGCTAAGAGGGATGAAATGGAGGGTGGAGCAAAGTGGAGACCCCTTGGCCAGGCTCTGTAGAAATCCTTGCAGGGATGCCTTGCCCAGTGGTGCCGTGCAGCCAATCCACTGCACAGCAGGTGCCACCCAAGGGAGAAGATGTTTTGCTGCTGAACCAGCAGCTGGGGTGAAATTGCTCTCCTTGAGTGAACTTGGTCCTTTACAATATAATTGCAATACCAACACACATCTCCATGCCAAAATTACCCATCTCCCAGGTATGACCACCCCTCACTGGGCCTGCACCCCATATTTTATTAACTATGTCTTTCAGAGCAAAGCAAGAGAATTTTGATCAAATCAGTATCAAAGGTAAATATGACCAGAGCAATTAAAAATTCATCTAAATGTAAAGAAATAATATAGAAGTCAGTTATGGTTATGGAGAAGTTAGAGAAGACTTCATTGGGAAGTCTTTATTTGGGATCAGTTGATGAATGGAACCTGGCTTCTCCCCATAGAAATACCTATTTTAAGAACTGTATTCCATTTTCTCTAAATAGTTCTGTGGAGCTGGATTCCATTGATGATTAGGGTTTGTCTGTATATTGCTTTAAATTTGTCTTTGTAGTCACTCACTATCACCATCAATCTTCAAAATTTAACATGTCACAATTTCCTATTATCAGTGTGTTAATTAATAAAGTAATTTTGTGAAGTGTTTAGTGTGAGTCCTTCAAGGGCACCAGCTCTTGCTGGCAGTGGAGAGCATACCTGACTAAGAGTGGGGAGATGCAGAGGGGGTCTCTCTCTCTCTCTGTCTCTCTAAATTGCAATGAAGGTTTCACTCTGACCCGCTGTTGTGCGTGTCCCTGAAGATGTCAAGCTGCTCTCAGGTACAGTGGGTGCTCACTGGGACCCTACCCTGGGGCACTGACAGACTGGCTGGGCACGAGGTTTTCAGCCTTCCTGGGGCATTGACAGATGAACCAAAGTTGTTTGAGGAAATCCCTCTTTCACATGACAAGGACTCTGTCATCCTTTCTCAATGCACACAATATAATAAATCCACTATTTCTCTGTTACCTTGGGCTCTAAACACCTAATATTGGGTGCATTCACTTCACCACATTCACTTGTTTCCTTGCTGATAATAAGTGTCATCCTCCACTCTGGTGGGACTCTATCAGTTCAGGTTTGAGCCAGTTCCACAGCTTCTTTTGAACTGGCCTAGGCAGTGGTGATTGTCCAGCATCCAGTACAAGGATGTGATTTGTGACCAACAGCAATTCTGACACAGCACACAACAATGCACCCTGAGGGGTGACTATTCTTGGCAAGTGTTCAAAGCAAAACTCAAGTATCTCCAGAGTCTGCAAAAACCTCCTGAATCCAGTTTGCATTCATGTCACTTAGATATTGGTTGTTCTTCCTGCAGATGTCCTCAGGGCACTGGGCTCCTGCAGGGAAAGCTGTAATCCCTCTGCCTGACATCATTAGTGACAAGATAGGTCTGGTAGCCAGAGGCTGCACAGAGACCAGGTGTGGTCATGGAGCACATAAATATGTTTTGGAGGACACTGTGGACACTCTGTACCAAATATTTCCCTTCCCAAATTATTAGTTAGAGTGGTCTACATATAGTCTCAAGGGCCAGCTGGATGGTGCAGCCTCCAGCCTGCCTTGTGATTCTGCCATCAGTGTCATGTGGCTCTTAGCAAGGATTGTGTAAGTACACAGAGTGTAAGTTACAGAGAGTGAATTCCAGATTTAGCAACAAAGCCCCTGTGTACTAAGTGCTATACAGAGCAAATTAATAAAGAAAACATCTTGCAGCTAGCATAGAGGTCAATGAGGAGATGAAGGGAGGTTAACAAGCACAGAACTCCTGTCACTCTTTCTGATTTTATTTTTTAAACAAACAATACTAGATGAATTCTATGTGTTTATGAGCTGAGGGGATTAAGCTGGTATGGCTAAAGACATGAAGAACCATGCTACTGTTTAAACTCATCAGACTGCATATCTAGAGAGGGGGAAAAAAGATCACAACCCTAAATTACTTGCTTAAATGAACCTTTTAAAAAGATAGTGATGTACAAGAAGCCCTGCAGGATTTAGGAAGCTTATCAGCCTCAATGCAGGCTTGCTTGTTTCTGCTCTGTGTCTCAAACATCATTCTAAGTGTTGAAAATTAATTTTCTCTTGTTGAACTCTCTTTTAACCATATATTTTCAAAGCTGACAGGTTGAAAATATGTTCCAGCCTTGAAAATAAAATTTTACTTCAGAAACAACTTTGATAAGTTGTAATTAATGACCCTGAAATAAGTGCATCAGGTGTTAAAACAGTCATTAAATGATATATCCTTGGGTGTGAGAAGAAGAATTCAGCAAATTCAGGGTATGGCTTCATTGCAAGTGACCAAATGAGCCTCAACTCTATCCTCATGCATTTTTAATTGGCTTTTTAAAAATTAGTACTGCTACTAAATGGGCAAATCAGAACCTGGAAATCTTGCCAGGTTAATTATTTTGATGCACTAAAGTGCAGAGAAGCCCAGGCATGAATATTCATTATCATGGAATCGCACATTTTGGACAGAGAGCATCTGGCCATCTTGCAAATCCTCCAAGAATTCAAAGGCCTGTTTTAGAACAGATGAGGGTCAAGAATATTGAAAATTATTCCAGCACCTTTGAAACTAGGTTGTAGTTTAGACAATGAGCTTAGACAGGCAGAAGTACAATAATTTATGTGGCCCTCTGCAAACATCGTGTGTTGCTGTAGCAGGTGCAAGTTGCATGGCCACTCATCTTTAAGCAAAATATGTAGAAAAGGGAGGGTGAGGAATGGACAGAGTCAACCTTCTGTGTCCCTGGAGTGCTGGATGGCAGAGCTAGCCTGAGGAATGCAGCATAATGAATGGTAGTAGAAGTCATGAGCCTGATGCGACAAGGAAGCAACGTGGAATGGAATTTTGCAAGTGTGAAACTACTTCTGAGATGGTACAACCTTTATACCACGTTTTGACAGGGGCTATGCCAAAGGTCATGCCAAATCTTTAATGCTACATAGCAGCTTTCCCAGAGGTAAGCAGAGGTCAGTTTCATGCAGAATCAGCATTAAAATGCTGATGAAAAAGCATATAAAATGTGAGGAAATAAAAATATGAGAGGAAAACCAGAATGCTAATCAGCAATTTATTGTGATCCAGGAATAATAGCTAACATCCTCATTGATTTATTTTGTCCATTGACCAAAAGGCTTGCTTTCTTTGTATTATATTATATCTTATATCTCTTTAATTTGGAGAGACTTTTTTTTAAATCTTCTTGCTCTTCCTTCCTGAGATGAATCAAACATTTATAGTTTTGATATATTTTCACTTAAACTTAATTGGCTTGGCATTAATAATCATACATTCTACCAACGTCACTCTTGGAACTCTTCGTTTCTGTGCTTCTTTTAACTAGCAGAGTCCTCTGCTCAGATTGTGTCATTCACTGTGTCTTGCAGATTGGTGTGGCAGGCAAGGGCAGTGCTGCTGAGCAGGAGTGCCCAGCCCACAAGCCTCAGTATGGCAGTCTTTGGAAACACAGAGCTCAGCCATCAGAATTAAGGTAGATTTCAGTTTGATTCAACAAGTAGGAACAAAGTTTTCCGAGCCAGAAAAAAAGAATTATTTGCAACTATTCAAATCAAAAACAACCAATCAAAATGTCAAAGACTAGTTCTGTAAAAAGGTTAATTGTGAAACAAATTTTGGACTACACTTCTATTTATGATATTGTGAAATATGGAAAGGTTCTAGAGGTTCTGAGAAACCTTTGAAGGAAGTAACTATTCTATCATATTCTCCCCATAGAAAACTTTCATCAGAAGTTTCCCATGAAAAATGTCCCCATTGACAATAGTGACTTCTGCGGAGGTTAAAGGAATTTGTCTTATATGATTGCCCCTAATCTATTTTCTCTAAATATTTTCCATTAATCTTAGCTATAATACTGGAAGGAAGAGAAAAATGCAGGTGCTGTTGAAAAGATTACTGTTAATCTTTTAGATTTAGTAAAAAAATCAGGTTTTCATCCTCTTTACTATAGAGGGAAATACATATTCCCTATAGAAAATGGAAATAATAAACAATATATTATAAGTTGCTTGGGTCAATGTTAAAAACAGGGGTTTAAAATATATTTTATATATATATATATATATATATATATTATTATTATTATTATTATTATTATTATTATTATTATTATTATTATTATTATTATTATTCAGAAGTTTAATTCAGGTTAATGGGCACCTTAAACACACTAAGACTTAAATGCATTAGTCCTTGTTGGATCTTCTATGTGTTTATGTCTCAATGGATGATTTTTCTAGTACTGGGGTCCTCAGGATGGGACCAAGGTGTCTTTATCTAGCCAGGGGAGGGAAATGACAGTGGCCAACAGGTGGCTGTGCTCAAGCAGAGTGTATCTGCAAGGCTGATTGCCAAGCATCCCCTGGCTCCTGCCAATAATTTTTAGACAAAAAGATAATACTGTAATTCTTTTGTTTGTTTCATTATTTTATTCTCTTTCATTATTTTTTATACTTCTATTAAGACCGTTTCTTCTTAATGTCTGGCAAAATGCAACAAAGGTTTTTGCAGTTTTTTCAAGAATTGTCTCCCATAAGTGTAATTTAAATTAATGTTGAGACTATTTAGAAAGCATTTCCCACTCTAATGCCAAAGTAGAGGCTCTTTTAAGTTTCTCTAATTAGATTCTCTTCCAAACACAGAAATTAGTTTTCTACCTGCCTCTTCTAATTATTAATCCTCTGATATACAAAAACATGTATTTTCCAGAAGAAATACTTGGTAGGAAATCTCAGCATCCTTGTACTCAGTGGTCTCATCACCACCCTGTGAATCTTGAGTACTTTTGTTCCTGGAGCTGGCGACCATTGCTGTCAACTCTTGTGCTACTTTACATTATGCACACATACACAGTGTGGCAGGCTGCAAAGGCAGTAGCATGTGGGGGATTGGTGAAAAATCAGTGGCTGAACTCCCTTTACCTGCAGTGTAAATGGCTGAATGTCACAAACACAGAGCAGTCTTGGGCATACATCTTATGTGGAAATAGCAAAAATGGCTGGGAAATCTCCCATCCTACTGCAAAAGCTTAGACTTTCTGATGAAGGAAAGGCCTTTAAAAATTGAAAAACAAAAAAGCTAACATGGTTCTTCAATTGAATTTACAAGTGCAAAATGTGTTCTATGTTTGTTCTTGACTCCATGTTTATGAATTGCTTTTAATACTTGAACAAGACTAGTATCATCCATTTCTTGTTTATGCTGAATGATAAAAATGCTCAGACAAAATTCTTTTAGAAGTGTTACTTGTTTTGAAATACCTTTTTGTGTAGGGTAGAATGTTGACATTTCCAAAAATAGGTAAGTAGGGTCCCCTCAGAAATGTAAAAAAATTTATTCTTCCTCTTGAAAATGTAGCAGGTATATTGTGTTGTCTTTTGATTACTTCATACTCTTAGATAAGCAGTTTCAAAACTGTTTCCTTCTCAGTATATCTGGCATACATATTATTAAGGAGCTTTCAATAAACCCAAAGAAGGGTACGATTGTATAGAAAACCTGAAAACATTTGCATCCACATCATCTTTATTTTAAATAAATTTTCAAAAAATCTTTCTTTAATAATCTTACAATGAAAGACACACCACAATATCATGCTAAATCACTTCAGTTTATAGGAACAAAACAATATTTTAAACCCAAGGCATCAAAATACCTAAAAATCAAAAATCACCTGAAAATTGAATTTGGTAGTTGCCAGAAGGAAATAAACAGTATGTTTAGATTATAAACAAAGAAATTTTTGATAAATTCTAGATCAAAGTTCAAAGATGAGTACTGCCTTCAAAGTTATTAAAATATTTTGGTTTTAAACTTGGCTTTTACGTAAATATTACAACTTTTAGCATTTAAGCTATGCTTTTCTGTTATTACTTGATATATAAAAGGTATTGATTACAAAGAAACAATCACCTGACATTTAACTTTTGATCTGTTGCCAACAAAGTATGCAAAGACTCTATTTAATGTCATCCTACAGTTTAAGAATGGTATTTGTAATAACTTTGAGTGCCATAGGAAAGTGAAATGATAACTCATTATTATATTTAAATCCTAGGAAAAGAGGTTTGTTTTCATGATGGATTGAGGGTTTTGCATTGCCTTTCTCCTTTACAGGGTGTGGGATCCATTATTTTGGTGGAGGTATGGAAATGAGGATTGTAAATGTGTATTAAAAGAATTACTGATGGTAAACACTGTAGGTTTTTAGGAAAGCTAGGGGTTAGGGATGTGTGTATAGGGGTTTTGTTTATTTTGTGGGGTTTTATTCCCCATGATCAAGACAAGTTTTATCCATAAGATTTAATTTCCAGATGAATCGTAGAGGGGAATTAAGATGTAAGAAAACTGTCCCATTTGTGGTCATTTGT
Source organism: Dicaeum eximium (assembly GCA_013396995.1). NCBI lineage: Eukaryota > Metazoa > Chordata > Aves > Passeriformes > Dicaeidae > Dicaeum > Dicaeum eximium. Next base: position 2,623,821 of record VWZP01009794.1, on the reverse strand, counting down.
GCAGTTTTGCTAACTTATTTAAATCTTGCTAGCTTATATAAATTGCTCTTATATAAACTGATCTTATATAACTTTTTTTACTTTTCATTATTTACATACTGAGTGAAAAAATCTGTTCTAACTCCTCCACAGCTTTTGGTACTCTCCCCACAATACTTGGGTTTTTTTTTTTTTTCTAGCCAAGGAACTGATCTCACTTTACTATTATTTTCTGGTAAATCAGTGGTTTTACATGCAAATATATAAGCTATGTTATCTTCAGTATTAATTTTTCACGTTGTAGTTGTAGTTTTCTCACGTATTTCAGTCCTGTGAAGTGAGCAGAGAACCAAGTTGGCCACAGCATTCTTTCCTACCAGCTTTCTCACAGACAGAGAAACACATTAAAATGACAGCAAGAGTTCAATGCACATCATAACCATTTTGGCTGCTATTAAATTTAGTTTGTTTCCAAAATGATGTTCTGTTTAGATTCCTTTGTTGAGTGCCACTACTCAATTGATTAGCAGCAGCTAATCTGCTGGTGCACATTCATCTGCAAACTGAAAAATTGTGGAAAACAGAGGCCAGAAATGTTTGGAACACCTTTATGCACTTTGAAGCAGGACACCTAACTCGTGGATAGATATAAGTCCACCTTACTCAAGTTCAATGTGTATTCTTCTCAGTAATTTGAAAAATACAGTATTTGAAACTATAATTTATATAAGAGGAGATCACCTTTTAAAAGTATTCTATGTATTTTCTCTGGCAAAAAATTTGCTAGTTGTTGCTACAAACAAACTCCTGTATGGAATTTTACCCTGTTACTTAAAATTAAAATTATCTAAATAAATGTAAGTGATGGATCACTAAACTAGAATCTAAAAAAATTATGAATGCTCTTAGGTAATTTTTGTTTTAAAAAGACCATGTAAATAGAAGTCTAGTTTGGACAGGCATATCTACCACACATGGAAACTGGCTCTCAAAGACAATTTCTCTCCACCCATCTGTGCATAGATTAATGGACTAAATTCAAACTAAGCAGTAAAAGTATTCATTTCTTCAAGTAAACCAATGTTCAGACCACTGAACTGAAGAAAAGCTGAGTGAGCAATGCAGAAAAGGTGGAATTTGTCCTAGAGACGAGGGTTAAGACCAAGGTCTTAATATATACGTCTTCGAAATACATAGCAAATTTAAGTTATAACCCTCTTTGCAGTTCCAGTCTGGGGCAAGCTACATCAACTTCCCAAGCAGAATATAAAAGCACTTTTGAAAAAGAAGTTTTCATTGTTGTCAGCTGGAGATGCATGCAAGGGATGGATCAGCACCATATGAAAACCACTGTGACAATGAGGGAGTGTGAGAGAGCAGTGGCAGGGATGGGGATGTGACCTTTCCCGCTCTAAATATGCTGACATTAGAGATTACCTCTGTGTGGTACAGAAAATGGCCAGAAAAAAGGTCCAAACCAAGGACAAAAAATCTCAAGGCTGCAAAGGCTTTCCTTACACAGAGATGCCAGGGTAGCATTCCACTTGGAGGACAAAACCAGCTGGGCACAGCAACCCATTAATAGATTTATCACCAAACTTTTAATACATTAAAAGGAAATGAAAATGCCAGGGATGCCTATTATGGGCACATAAATAAATAAATCTTTTTGCCCCTTTGCTTCTGCAGCAGCCTTAGTGCAGAAATGTGACAAAATTCTCTGTACTTAATGGCTACACAAGAGGTGTTTGCCAGAGCACACTGACATACCTTATTTTAATGAGCTGTCTGGTGAGCTATCTCTAGGGTTACTTCAAGTCAAACCTTGTACTCTATAACATACTTTCTTCCAGCACAAAGACAAATCCAGTATTGCCTCAGCAGCCTGTGCCTTTAAGAAAGAAGGTTTTTTTCCTAACCATCTCTCTCTACTGAGTCAATAGTTCACGTGTCTCCTTTGGGATCCCCTTTCCTTTAAAATATCTCTCTCCAGGAGATAAACTCAATATGTCTTCACGAAAGCATAGGCACAATCTACGTTCTTTCTAATTTCAGAGGTTTTTTTTTCCTAAAGATTGATTAATGAAACAACCAAAAAAAAAAAAAAAAAAGTAACACACTGACATGCTTTTCCTATTGCTAAGACATCAAAACAAAAAAGAGGCAAAATCTGAACTCAGCAGCTTCAGTGCCTTTCCTACATTAATCATTTTTGTTTGCATTACTATTTGAGAGGGCAGTGCTGATAAATTCAAAGGAAATATAAGGCTGAAACTGAATTAGTCTTGTCTTTACTTGTTTTAATATCTGTAGTCGTTGCTATTGTGCACAGCTATCCGTGACTCTTCTGAAACAATTGAAAGCATCAATTCATTAAATTATTTTGATAAGACTTTTATTAGGAAAGAAAACCAAAGGGGCAATGATGTATGTCTACTGGCTGCAGCGCTGCCCAACAGTTCCTACCTGTGCATCCCACTGTTGCTTCAGCTGTGCAAGGCAGAGGGTGGGCTGGCTCCCACATGGAGCTGAGCACCTGCTGCATTGCACCCCTTGGATGTGCCAGCTCAGCTGGTGTGTTATTACTTCACTCTGTTTTGTGGTGGAGGCGTGTCCAGAGTAGTAACCAGCACACAGGCATTTTTAGGACCCTGTATCAGTCAGAGAAAGGCTCTGAATCCCATCCCCTCCTATCAGACACTGTCAAGTGTGCAGCTTTATCTCCAGTTATCCATTAAAAAAATAATTTATTAAATACTTCATACTAAAACCACAATAGCTGTAGTACTGCAAAATATTTTATATGCTACTCTACTATGAACTGCTACTTTGTAGGAAAACAGTTTGTATTCTGTGAAGATTTCTTAAGTATTCACAAACACAGTTCTTAATTATGTTGTCCTATAAATTACAAAGAATATAATTTACAAGGTTTCTGCTACCCATATAATTACTGTGTCAAGCATATATTAAAACTTCAGAAAGCTATGAAAGCACCATTAATCATTAAGTGCTAGCCCAATGTTAGCTTAGCTTCTCTTACCAACCCCAGTATGTCAGCTTGATTCAAAAAGGAACAGCATAATTTGAAATCTGAGGAACCATTGGCTTAAAACAATGACCATTTTAAAAACAAATTTGAGTTTGAAATATTAGTCACCTTTGTTGAAATATTTCTTGCTTAAAGTGTAACAGTGGATATATGTCCCTGAAAAGGAATATGCTTTCATTATTACACCAAAATGTTCTTTCTTCTTCCTGAGATATGGATCTTCACAGAGATCCTCCATCAGTTCTTGCCTCCCAATGGCAGTGGAACTATTTAATTGTCATCAAAGCTTTCCAAGGCCTGAAAAAGCAGTCGAATACTATACTTCATAGGCTTTGCAAATCCTTTAAACAACTTTATTTTCAGGAATACGCAAACCTAAGATTTAACATTTTTTAAACCTGTGTCTATATATCTGTGTTTTCCAGAAAAGATGTTGTTCAACACCTGTGATCAAATGAAAAGTTAACCTTTCATGGAATTGAAAATAGCTTGTAAAAACAAAGGAAAAAACCCAGCCTGAACTAACCTGCAAAACCAACACCTAAACCTAGCAGATTCATCATATATTTACATTACTTATTTCAGGGGAGTAAACACTGTAGCACAGATTTAAGGTGTTAATCTGTGCAGTGCCAGCACCAGCAAAGAGACCCCTGGCAGGACCAGTGCAGGCTCTCATGCCCCAGAGACACATCTGGGGGATGTCACTTCTCCTGGCTATCCCTGAGCCCTCTGCAGGATTTAAGCAAAGAGCCACACAAGGCCACAACTGTCTGACTTCATCTCTATTAAAACACTATAAGAACAGAAAGAAAAAGTCAGTGACCCTTTACTTGGCAACGAAGAAAAATTAATGAGTGACTGGGTATGTGTAGTGGCTTCATTCTGTTGGCTGCTGACTCCTTGATAAGAGACCAAATTTGAAAAGGAAGATTTTCTAATATCCTTGTGCCTTTTTCTGACAAAGATGCAATACATTTTCCCATGTAAGAATTCAGCCTGCTGCATTCCTGCTGTCAGACTCCATGAAAGAATCTCTGCAAGTCAGCATAATGGCTGTGAATGGGAAAGTGAGAAGACAGCAGCTTCAGAAAAATCTGCAGTTATTCAGTCAGGATTTAAACGGTTGTACTGACCTAAACCAGCAAAGCATTATGTAGTATAGGACAGAATAAAGGACTAATTCTACAATTTAGGGTTTTATATTGAAAAGCAAAGCAAATTTAATTCATTTGAGAAATATCCAAGTCACAGCAGCCACTGTTAGGACCTTGAGGGATGACTTCTACCTTCCCTTCTCATAACATTTATAAACATCCCTTTTGTTTTTACAAACAATCCTGCATCATTCTCATTTCCTTTCATTGGTATCAGCTGCCATTGGTACTAATTATTGTTTCTAGTACCTTATTTCATGTGGATAATATTTGCTGTAATGGAAGTTGCATAAATGGACTCCCTTCATAGATGAGAGAGAAGACTGGAAGATTTTCAGGGCAAGAATTATTCTTTTTCTATCTGAATAGTTCCCAAGTGTAACCAGCCTTTGTTTTCCTGACCAAAGGCTCATAATCATTGCTGTAATAGGAAAACAAAGCCTACATGCCTTTGCCAATGCCTGATTTAATGTAGCTAACATGGTGCAGAGGGAATTTTAAGTCCCAAGCTGGGACTGTGAGAGACGCTATGTTGCTACTGTAATAATTACAACAACAAATTTTATTGTGCAGCCTTCCTCAGCACTTGTGACCAAAATCTTAAGAAAAAAAGTCCTTTGTTTTGTTGGCTTTACTATTATGAAATTTAATATAACAATAATTTAGTTGGTATTGCTGCTATGACTTGTTTTACAATTGTAACCCATTCTCTCAACATTACAAAATAAATGCTTACATGTAAAACTGGTAAATGTATTATATTTTACATTTAGCCTCAGAGCACAGTAAACATGTCAAATCTAACAAATCCCAGTGCCTTCCTTGCTAAAAGCCGCATAATCTAAAAAACATATTTTATTTTGATGAGTAGTTATGTTCAGATTTTTAAAAGTAAGCAGTGATAGAAATAATTCCTGAGGAGGCAATATGACAAACAGGGTTAGAGGAACACCACATCAATCTTAGTCACTGCACAGAAAAATTTATTTCCTCTGCCCTGTATAATAGTTATAGGAATAACAGACTCCCTATACTTTTATCTCCAGCTACTTATTAATGAATATAAGAAAACTGTGCGTATATGCATATGTGCATATATCTTTACATTGACAAATGCAGCCAGCATTTTACACACTGCACTGGAGAGAGGATTTCCATAACTGCACTGCCAAATGAACACAAACATAGAAATTATTTGCTGCAAGGGAGAGAGGGACAAGAGTGAAAGGAGGCACAGTGTGTAGGTTTCCAGTCTGGAAATTCAGGTATCACAGCTGTATCCGCAGTCATGTATCCCTCTCATTAGCAGTGAGTAAACTGGGCCACATGTCACACAGCATTAAGTACAGGCTGCCGCACAAAAGAGCAGCTGGAAACAAAAGAAAACAGCTTGGTCCCCATTTGCTCTGGCAGAAATAGTTTTTCGGGGAGCTATGCTTAATGGAGCCTTTGAAAAATACCTGTAGCCACTGGCAACTGGGGTGAAAGTCAGTTTTTCCTGAATTTAGATCTGCTGTGCAGGTGCCAGCAGGTGCAGGAGGGTGCCAAGCTCTGTCTGGGGGAGGAAGGAGAAGTTCAGCAAAGTGGACCAGTGGCTAAAACACCTGTGAACCATGGCTGCACCACTCCAATCAATAGCTGGGTTGGAATTCTGCCTGCCCCTCAAGCAGAGGGTGCCCTGGGTCCCCAAACCCTCACAGGGGACAGGATGGCCACAGTGTGTGCCAAGGCAGTGGGTGCCCATCCCTGCCCCGGTGCTGCCCCACAGCCTGCAGCAGCTGGGGCTTCTGATAAAGGGCTGAAGGACTGGCACCAGGTAATGACTGAAATAATGCAGATACACACACTGAAGGAGGTCAACACTTTTCAGTCAATGTTGCCTTTTAGAAAGGAAGATCATACCTCTATTTTCAGGTAGTTTTCCCCCAAACTGTAAAATTTGCATATTTTACCAGGATGTTCAGATGGAGAAGGTAAGCATATAAATACTATAAAAATGCTAAGTTATCATTCTAACCATTAACTGACTTATTTTGTGCACACATGGGGTGATCCTGTCTTTACTTACATTTTGATTTGAATGGTTGCTTGTATCATTAGGTAAACAAGTAGCTATTTAGTATGTGCTTTTCTCATTTGACTTATGTTCCTATGGCCCATTTAGCATATACTTCATATATAAATTTTTTTTTTTTAATGGCTTTGTTCACCTTTCTGGAGAACATCTTGACTTAATGTAAGCCTGACTGTATGGAAAACACCCACATCCCTGATACTGGGCCTCTGGGGAACAAATTAATATAAAAATTTCATAATTCAAGAGAAACTCAATTTAATGATTCCATTATTTGACCATCCCTTAGAATGAATGAATCTTGGGTTTCATCCTTGGTTCCTGACTATTTGTATTTTATTCTATGACTAGTTACTATAAAACACAAATACAATGTTTCCAGTACCCTTTGTTCAAACTTTTAATTCTAATATTGAACTTGATAAGTACACATGAAGTTTTTTAGGTGCTTAAAACTGTGACTTTGATTCCTGTATTTTCTTTTCCCCAGAATAAAATGTTACTAAAATTCTTCAAGAAGAATTTGGAATATGATATTGTGATGGTTTGTCCAGTTCAGCATGGAAAATCCTCACTAAAAATTTACTGAGAATAATTTTTTAAATCAGAACATAGGTCTCCTGTGGGGGACACCATGCTGATGGGACTGTTGAAGTTCTTATAACTAGTTTTTATCATTGTTGTTAGATGACTATGACTATAGAAAGAATGGGACTTGAAGCCATAGGAACAGCAGAATATAATAACAATTCTTTTTTTCATGACACTTGAGTTACTACTTTTAGCTTTTCAAAACTATATAAAATGTGTTCCTCTGGAATGTATTTTCCTACAATATATGCATTTTCCAACAAAATTTCTTGAGGCTGACATGTTTCCAGCACTTTTTGGATGACTAGTAGTGGAACAAACAGTAGAGGGGCTGCCTTTATTAGAAAGGACTGAGCAGTAGCTATAAGAGTCACAATTTAGACTGACTGCAGGAAAATTATATTCAACAAAATCCAGTGATTGCACTGAAATGATTCTTCACAAGGCTAAATTTAAAACAGATTTTTTAAGACTCAGGAAATAACTACAGAAGGATAAGAACAAGTGCAGGAAAATTATTTCCAGCAATGTGCAATGATGGCACTGAAAAGCAATTAATTGTGACAGCAAATTTAAAAGAAAATTTTTTTAAGTTCAATTTGAGATTGAGGGGCTACTGAATGTCTCCTATAACAGTCAATATTTGGTCCAAGATATTGTTTGGTGCTTTTGTCATTGCCATAAAAAGGATGAGAGCTTTCCTTCCAAGCCCAAATTTCCGTGTATAATCTATTTAGCATTCAGCGATAGCTCATTATCATCACAGACTAAATGAAGCAGAATGGTGTAGTAGCTTGGTTTGCATTATTCTATTCCATGATTCCTGACCCTAAACCTAATTCAGTTTAACATAGCTGAATTGTTACTGTCTTTTGCAAATTGGGTTGATGTCCTTGCCTTTCTTCTTCTTCCACCACTGATTTAAAGCTATATTGTAAAACATATTGTGGTGGGTTGACCCCAGCTGGACACCAGGTGCCCACCAAAGCTCCTCTATCCCTCCCCTCCTTAGCTGGGCAGAGGAGAAAAAACATAACAAAAGGTTCCTGGGCTGAGAAAAGGACAGGGTGGCATCACTCGCTAGTTACTACCACAGGCAAAACAGATTTGTCTTGGGGAACACAGAACAATTTATTACCGAGCAAATGAGAGTACGATAATGAGAAATAAAAACAAACCTTATAACATGTCCCCCAGTTTCCTGCACCCCCTCCCTTCCAGTGGCAGGGGATGAGGAATGGGGCTGCAGTCAGTTCACCTCACATTGTCTCTGATGGACACAGGGGAAGCTCCCAGCAGCTTCTCACAGAACTCACCCCTGTAGAGCTCCCTCTACCAAAACAATGCTGATCAATACTTCCCCCATCCCCACAACCTGAAGACTGCAAATACACACAAAGCTGATCTCTTTATGGTTTTCAACAACAACAAAAAGTCATAAATACAGTACAAACCTTCGAGGAAAAAGGAAAGAGAATTTATGTAGGCTATTGTAAATGTTAGAAGTAGACATAAATGTAGAAGTTAAATAATTAGGAATTCCACAAAAAAAAAATCTCTGGCACGTAAATATTTTTCTGTTTGTTCATTTTTGTTTCTGCAAAACTATAAAATTCAGAGACTTTAAAGTTACTATTCAGTCCTCAAAGCACAATAGTAAAACACTACTGTGAAAAACCTGTTAATATATATTGTGTTTTGAATTTTCAAAATACCTAATCTTCTCTTTTATCTTACATAGGAAATAATGAAAAATCCTATTAATATAAAAACTACCTCACAATAGAAACTGGTCTTTTTTCTATAAGTAAAAATTTTAAAAAATCTTTAATTTCTCATACTTTAGTTTCACCATTTATCTTCAACTGTTTTAATCTAGAGATTGCTAAACCTAGATGTGTTGTGTATCTGAACCACCCTTCAGAGAAGAGGGTTTTTCTTCTCCTTCAGTGATATTAAAAGAAGGAAATTTCATTCATCTTTCTTAGACTCTGTAAATTCTCACAGATAACAGAATATATATATATATATATACATATAGCAAAAGGTAGCCTCCATTTTTTGTAACAGCAAGATCTTAACAAAGACTCCTTTGCTGTCTCCTTTACTGAAAAAGTCAAAATAAGTGACAAAGAACAGGGGGTAGTTTTTTCAGATCCCCCTTCACTCTCCTGGTAAGTTGCAGAAAATTGAAAAAGGGCCTGGAAGAAGACATTTCATGTTCATAATCACTGTTAAAGGAAGCAGTCTCATTCTTTCACTGAGCTATTTTGCCTACAAGACCATACATAGCTCAGGAGAGTAAGGTTTCTTGCACCACTCAATAATTTACTTTCACGTAGCTTTTGTTGCCCCATCATGCTTATTGACAAAACATTCTTTTCATTAATAAATGGAAAAATTCTCTCTTAATTGTTTGCAGTCTGCTCCCTGTGTATTTAGAAAGAAAAACAGCAGAAAATAAATTAAATGCATGAAAATACTAGATGAGGGAGATTACATCAATTTTCTCATTTGGTTCATAAAAAAATAAGTAGAAAGGCAATTATCTATCCAATTCCATAGACAATCTTCTACAGAAATTGTAGAATTGGTACAGGCACTGGATCCTTCATCATATGAAAGGAAGCGACGTGTGCTGCTCATTTTAGCTTTCAAGCCTGCCTACAAGTCAGTAGGCAGATAAATATTTCAGAATCTATGATTGAGATCTGCCCTTATAATGTGCCTTCAACAAATTACAAAATATAAAAATAAATTTCCTGTAAAAGGACTGATGATCTCTTTTGTGAGAATCTCAAAGAGAACCTTTTGCTTTTTCTACAAGCAGTGTCTTCAATACCTTTGAAAACCACCACTCAAACTCCTTCAAAACAAGCCTGTGAGTGAAAAAAATTGAAAGACTACTTACAACATTTAAAATGCTCCATTTCATTCAAATGATCTGGTCTTCTATTACCTAAGAAAGAAGATAGGTGAATGGAAATAACACTGGATTTTCTAAATGACTGCATGCTTTTAAGAAAATCTCTCTTGTCTCCTTAGCCACTGAGTTTCAGATGCTTATAGTGGCAGAACTCTTGCTTTGCTTTTAGCCAGCAAACACAGGAACACAGGAAATAAAATATCTATTTCTTACCAAATCATGCTTGGGGAGAACTATCTTCAGAGTAGCTAACTATCCCCTGGTATGGACCAGGAGAGAGCTGCTTAACAGTACAGACACTGGACATGTATGAGGGGATAGAGATGCATTTATCTGAATGTCAAACTAATTTCTTGACTTCAGGCAAATGAATCTCAGGAAACATGGCACAAACATAAGTGCTAAAATGGCAGAAAATCGGCACGATCAGAAGTAGTTGGGAATGCTTCCCAGGGAGAAGTCTTTTGGGAGAAAGTCAGAATTTGCCTTCTCTTGAACAACCTTAGAGCTGAGATGATGCAGTCCAGACCAACTAACCTCTCTTGGCATCACAGATTGCAAACTGGCTTATGTGCTCTACATTCAAATCCAGATGCAAAGGTAAAAGAGCTCTATTCCATGCTACATGTGAAAATAGGCTAAATAAATAGGCTAAGTGCTTTATTATCATAATATCTCTATACATGACTAAAAGTAAAGTTTGTAAAAAGAGACTGTGAAGTGACAAGCCGCAGTGATTGCATTTGCAATGGCACTGACCCTCAGGTCTTTGCTGTGGTTCTTGATTTCAATGAAACTGCAAACCCTCCCCAGCAACATATGTGTGAAACATGCTAGAACAGAGAGCAGTCCTGAAATCAGAACCCAGTTGGGAAGGAATCATAGCTGCTCACACTAAATGAACAAGTGCAGTCTCCTCTTCCCATGGGCAGGCAGATGTTCAGCCATCTCCAGGGGAGCAGGGCTCCATCACACACAATGGCTGCTTGAGAAGACAAACCCATCACTCTGAACTGCCTCATTCCTTCTTCTTCCCCCAGCTTTAAGTTGTGAGCATGAAGCCATAAGGTCTGGAATATCCCTTTGGTCAGATGGGATCACCTGATCTGGCTGTGTCCCCTCCCAGCTCTGTGTGCACCCCCAGCCCCTCGCTGGTGGGGCTGTGTGAGGAGCAGGAAAGGCCTTGATGCTCTGTGAGCACTGCCCAGCAATAGCTAAAACATCCCTCTGGCATCAGCACCTTATCCACCACAAATCCAAAACACAGCCCCATACCAGCTACTAGGAGAATCAGCTCCACCCCAGCCAAAACCACAGTACACAAGGACAGAGTCTCATTTAAGGGTAGTGTGTTTGAAAAATTTACAAGCAATGTTTACACAAACATGTATACATATACCTCATTGACAATATTTAAGACAATTGTATTTCTTTGTCATGATAAGACTATGTATCTTAAGTCAAGGAGTATGCAGCCTCAGTAACTTTTAATATTTTTCTTTGAGAATCACTGATTGCATTAAACATACAGAAAGATTGCATTGAAAATTACATCATAATTACCTTTGAGACCTGTATAAGATCAAATTTCTAAGCAAACAAACCACATCACAATCATAAGAAATAAGAAGAAAAACAAGGACACAGGCAGTTACCTCATGAACTTTTAAAATCAGCTATGAATTCATCCTGTCTGAGTAGCCCTCTAGGCTGTATTGTTCCCACTCAGGTTTGTTCAAGCAACCAAGTTTCTTAGAATGTGAATACTACAGGAGGGACCATTTTGTAATCATTGCTTGCAGTTGGAAATACTGTTGAATAGTTTTGTTTTGTTGTTCCATATGTTCATGAGAATTGCACCACTCTGCTTTCAAGGTCTTCCTCCCTTTTCTTCCTGTAGTTAATGGGCAAAACTAAAAGAAAAATAACAGTTATTTGGCTATTACTACTGAGCTTGTTATCCATCCTTGTCTACCTGAATAAATTTATAATTTGCATATAAGAAATGAAGGGTATATTAAAGTTAATTGCAAGTTATGTAATTTGAAACAAATCTATAAATCTAAACATCAAAACCAAATAAATTGCATATTTGTCCAAAACTATCAGGGAATACTGAATGAGCAATGGATACTCATCCATGGCTCATCCTTACTATACTCCTGAAAAAAATCAGCAGGCTTGTGGACATGATTGTATACAGCTATGAGATAAGGTACAAGTGATTCCAGAAACTTCCCTCCTTACATTCTCAGGCACTAGAGAAGCAGCATCCTCCCTTCTCAGGTGCACCACCTCATGTGGAGTATTGAAGAAGACAGTGACCTGGTTGCTCTTCCCTAAAACTCGACTGAGTCAGCAAGCTTCCTCCTTTACAAATGCATGAGCATGCTCCTCCATGTTTTGCCAGGATGGCCCAAGGAGGCACAGGACATGGCAGAATTCTGCTTTATTGATAATTTTGTTGTAGGTGCCAAAAACTTTGAGTGAAAAGGTCTAATAGTATTGAGATTATTGAAGAGGAAATTGCTAAAGCTAAATGCTTTGTCAAACAGTTTAGTCAGGAATTAAGAAATTAAGAAACTATATTTAAGTATTTTCATATATATATATATATGTATATATATTTGGTTAAGAAATAGGTATAGATTGCAAACATTTATTGTATTAGAATAATTAATCAGTTCCATGTCCAGGTAACAGAAATACACATCAGATTCAAGCAGTAATTTTGTACTGCTTTGGGTACTGAACTAACAATTACTCTGTAAAAAATACAGATCTCAGTAGGAGTTTTGGATAAATAGGCTATCCTGCAAAAATTTGCTTCCAGTATTGCACATCTATTAGAAAGTTTTAATAACTTCCTTTGTTGAAGAAGGCTTCAAATTTACTGCATTTACTGAAAATTTAGGCATTTTAACATTATCACAGTCTTCAATTCTCTTCAGAAAAAGCATCTTGTATCTGGTCTTAACCTCAATTTCTTTTGTTGGTAACAAGTTCCTTCCGCAGTACTGTGAAGTCAGTGTGAAGAGGTCTTAGTAACATTAATAAGAACTGAGTGGAGCTTAAAAATGCCTATTGCTGATTTTTCCCCTCAGTCTTTGGTCTTAGTGTTTCATCTTCCTTTTTCCAGATAATCAGTGATTCTAGAATTTTTTTTTTGTGTAAGATACTATAATACAAAACCCATTGCAGCAGTAATTCAAAGTTAATTTACAACTAATACTTAAATTTGGGTTATTGTAACCTCAAAATTGAAAAATAACCTGCTAAAATTACACATCTATCCTTCTTCTTAGAAGAGACCTAAACTTTCTCATTAATGTTTTTCCAAAAATCCTAGAGGAAAACCTGAATGGACAAGAATATTTTAACTTTATCACAGTCTTTTATTCTGTCTTTACCCGCAAATTGCAGCACTATTAATAATACAAATATGTTAAAAAATTTCCGCTTTTGAAAATGTTGTGGAATCCAGGAGACATGCAAGGAGAGACTATTTAATTTTTTTATTTTAATAAAAATAAGACATCATAAAAATGACTGATACTGCTTACTCGTAATACCACATATAAAAAAATATTGCCTTCCCTGCACCTGATGTCTTCATTTTTTCTAGTAAAGTAAATTAGAAAGTAAATCTGTGGTGTTTCAGACATGGAAGTACCCTGGGAAATTTCTCCTCTCTTTACTGGCATCTCTATACAAGAAATCCTGTCCCTCAATACACGGAGTGCTTTATTTTGGAATTTCCACGACTGTTGAAATTTTTTTTCACACAATAATAGCACTCATATTTTTCTTTCATAAAGATGAAAACAGATTTTTTTTAAGTCGTCAAACTAACCATATTACTTGACTTATTATAAGCCCAGCCAGTAACTAAGCTGCCTGCTTGCTCCATCAAGACAGGGAGAAATAATTCAGAAGGGTGAAAGTGAGAAAATTAATGAGTTAAGATAAAGGAAGTTTAATAATTTAAATAAACTAAAATAAAATTAAACAAACAAAAGTGAAACAAATAAAAACTGAAATAAAGAGGAAAATAGCTAGTTGTTCTGTTTTAAAGAATACAAACATAGCAGTTGTACCACAATGATTTTGCAGAAATATATGTCTTGAAGTAAACAAGGTGTTTAAAAACACCTACTCTTGGCCGATCTAGCAAGGTAGCCTGACCTAGTGAGATGGCTCTGTGTTGCAGTTTAAAGAGTTCTGACCTGATATGTCATTTTAAAGCTGGGTTTTCTTTAATATTAGTATAATAATTTAAAAGAATTAAATAAATTGAGATTTACAGCAGATGTGAGTCTGTATGACTTCTTGGCACAAATGAGCATTTTATACTGAGGATATGGCCTTAGTAGAGGCCATACATAGATCAAGAAGAAGGTTACCTTCGCTATAATTTTTGCCATAGCTGTAGATTTCCTAAAAAGTAACAGAAATAGTACGCTGTGATTACTAGAAATTTTCTAGTCACTGGAACAATAATTGAAAAAATCAGAATGACATTTTGCAATATATATTCTCCTCTTCTAGTGGGGGTACCTCTTTTTTTAACATGTCTTATCTAAAAAATGCCATAAAAATAAATTTTTGCACAGGATTTAAAAGCAGCCTTCTTCAGGGATATAGAGTGAGAAGTAAGAGGACTACAGAGAAAAGAGAACTATTATTAATAGGATTTAGTCATCCTGAAATTTCTGGTTTGTATTTGTGCTTTTAATAAAAAAGGCAAGATTTTTAAGATTTTCAATACTGATGGCAAGTAGGAAAGCTTTTTCTTCTCGATTCCTTGCTGCAAGATGATCTGAATTCCAAGTATAACCTTTCTATAGTGACATTATCTTCATAAAATTTACAAAAGCTTTATGAAAGTAAATGATGATGTGTAAAGGAAATTTAAGCTTGTTAAATTCTGATTAGGTTGTGGTGGGTTGGCTCTGGCTGCTCGCCAAATTTACCCCCAGCTGCTCACTCACTCCATCTCCTCTAGAGGAATGGGAATAGGAAGACAAGAGTGAGAAAATGAAATGGTCAACATAAAGGCACTTTAATAGGTGAAGGAAAGAAAAGGATCAAATGCCCAAGTGAAGATTTACTTGCTGAGTTATCACCCTGTGTGCTGTTGGAAAATCCATTTGGCCAATGTGAGCCAGCTGTCCCAGCTGTGTCCCCTTCCAGTCTCTTGCCCATCCTTCAGCCAAGTCACCGGGGTAGCAACAGACTGGGAAAAAGGAAAGGTTTTGGTGCTGTGCAATCAGTGTTTAGCAATAGTTATCAACACTGTCTTAGTCACAGACCCAAAACAGCCCAACAGGGGCTTTTGTGAAGAAAATCAACAGCTGGTGGACTACCCTGGGGCTCATTCTGCTGTGTGAATTGCTCTTCATCCTGTTTACCTATCAAACTGTACTGAACCAACCAGCAGAGTAAACAGGTCTGCTCAAGATTTTCTGATGCTTTGAAAAAAAATACTGTCAAAGTCACTGACCAAGTTTCAAGCCTTTTAGGAATAAGCCTAGAGGGAAAGTGGTTCTACCCTCAATGCCAGCAGATTGTCAGTGGCTATTATTCCCATAAGCTTTATGAGCGGCTGATTAAATTGTACAGAGTTGTACATTTGTTAAACAATATAATTGTTTGAGTAAATTTTGCTGTTTAGGCTACAGATGTTTCATTCAGTGTATAATCAAGGCTAATAAAACATAATAATGTTGAATAATTGGTCATGCCATAATTAGATTTGACTCAGCATACTTGTGTGCTCATAAAGGGTCTAGATACAGATTAAGCTTTATTCTCTTGAAACAAATAATTCAAATGATGAGATAGGCGCTTTCTCTGGATTCATTACAATTCCTCTATTTGCTGATGTACTTTTTTTAAAATTAATTTTTTCTTTATTTGAGGACAGATAAAAGCATTTTAAAGGACAGAGGAGAAAGCAGACAGAACTCATTCTTCCAGTCTGAAACTGAAGAAACTAGACTATTTCTCTGTAGCATTATGTATTTTCAAGCACCTTAGAGTCAATAAACAGTATAAAAGTGACATTGCCTATTACAGGATGAGGATGGCCACCAACCAATTCAGAAAATTGAATGTCCATCCGATCAGGTGCAAATGCAAATCCCTCTGAGTTCTGTACCTGCAGTGACACATTCAGAGTAAAGTGTCCAGACCTCCTGAAAGGAATATTACATCTTTAGTGGAAAGATTAAAAAACAACAAGGACAATTTCTCATAAACAATGTTTAAGTTCTCTGAAATTATCCACTGTCTTATTGAAGGGCATAACCATTTTCCATTTTAATGACTAAACTGATGGCCACAATATCAGTTTTTGCCCGTGATAAAAAGAAGGACCGTATGGAAGCTTTACTGTAGGGCAGAGTAGCAAGGTTTACCCCCATTCTGAGATCCCCAAATGAAAAGAATTCAAAATGTATAGAAGGATATATTTTTGCTATGGATACTAAGAGAGAGTACTGTGTTTCTGCTGTAGAGATATGACTAGAAAACATGTGCAGTGCTACCTGCTAAGCTATACCTTGGGGTTTTTTCAGGTCTTGCCAAAGAAGCATGTCCTTGGGGGATGAGATCTATCTGCATATTAACAGTGTTGCTACACCTCCCTGTCACTTCCCCCCCTCACAGTTTTAGAATATCTGTATTCCCCATTTGTTTTGCAACCTAAATATCTGGTGAACTTGAAAATCAAAAATCCCTTTGGGTTGTTTTAAGAGTTGGTTCATTCTCTGACATCCAGATATTGAAAGTAAGAATACATTGTTGTACATCCCCCTCACTACATGCCTATTTAAAATCAGCCCACAGAAGATACTAGCACTGCCTAGAGAGACTCTAAATGGTAGAGTCCTGGTGTTAAATATTTATAATCCAAATACAGTTTGTATGAATATAAAATGAGTGCTACAAACTGAAGCATTCCCATTTTGAAAAGCTATTACAATTTACAATTAACTTGAGAAAATTACATAAGACCTACTATCTGTTTTTCCTCTGGCATTAGTGTTCCAGGGAAGGTTTTATAATTTTCTGTGAGCTGTAAGGCTTATGATATGGTTTAAAGTGAGAAATCATTATTATGAAGATTTTGAACTTGGGTTTGCTTTTTTCTGTTTGCCTTCTGTTTAGTTTTTTGGTTTTTATTTTTTAATTTTTTAAAAAATTTGCACTACTGCCTTGTTTCCAATACATGATATTTAACAAGATGGTAGTGTGTGCTCCAACCAAATATTCCACAAAAATACACTTTCTTTGAATGAAGAATGTTTTGTTCACATGATAAAGAACAATGTGTCCACTCTTCTTTCATATCAGAAATCATTACTACAGGTACACTGTTTATGATACATATTAACAATAAAGAGTATTTTTCTAAAGAGCATTTTAGTAAAAAAAAACCACACTATACAGTACAGTTCTGCCTGTGACAATGCAATAACCCCTTATTAATCCAGTAACACACCCTGGGTGTTTAATTTCAAGTTTAGCTTCTAAAAATGTCATTATGTAAGCACCTTTAGAGAAGAAAATGGATCTGATCCATTTTTTCTTTCTGTTGTTAAGTATGAAACAAGGAGAATGATAGCTATGTTTTTCTAGAGATGAAGAAGCAAGAAAGCACAAGATGAAAAGAAGAGAAAAGAAAGGTCAAAGAGAGGTTCAAAGCCTCTTCTCATTGTGTATGAAAATGGGCTCTTCAGCTGTACCAAAGCATCAATGTGCTCGCTTCTGGTTTGTGCATTACAGCTCTGGTTCTGTAACAATATCAAACATCAAATGCATCTCCTTCTTTTAGAAACCACTCAAAAATCAGGGCTAGCATCCATCTCCCACCCTGCAATGCTGCCCCAGAGCAATTCCTGGAAAAGGCTGGATCATGGGTTCATCACTGGATGGAGGCAGCAAACTCACTGGCCCCTCAGATGTGATGTCAACAGTTTGTGGGGTGGTGACTCTCCTGTCCACTCCTCAGCAATCTCCATCCCACTCTGCCCCTCCTCAGTCAGCTCACAAAAAAGTCCCAAACTATGTAAAATGGTCCACATGGATTAAACCATGTCAGAAATATGAAAGTCTAATGTAGCTTCTGGCACCCACTGTGTTTCAACCATGAATTTTTGTTTTAGGATACATTTTAATGAAGATAATGTTCAAGATACACAAGACACAACATGTCTTTCAAAATTCAAATTTGCTGGTAACAGCAGCTATTTATGACCTGTAAGTCCCATTTGTGCTCATGTACCTGAGTTTTTTAAGGACTTCCATTCATATTTATACCACTCCAAGTCAAATAATCTCTGTGACATACAGGTACCTTGGACATCTTCATGAATGGTTTCTTTATAGAATTCCACTTAGGACATCTGCCAAAACAAGTGGGATTTAAATGTTCTAAGCTGAGACTGGGTCCAGGCTCCTGAAATATTAGCACCATGGGGCTCTTTGCCACAGCAAGGACAGTTAATGCAAATAATTGTCACATTCTGGAAAGCAAAACAAGCTTAAGACAGACTCCATTAATAAACAGAATAAAGAAAGTATTTTGAAAGTACTACATTCTAAGTTTTTGCTTTTATCTTAAGTATCTATGCCAGTTTGTTAGATAAGAATGATAATATTTATTATAATAATATTTAAAATCAGATTAAATGTTTATTTTGTGTTAAATTTGATTTATTAGAAAGGAAAAGTAGGTATATTGAAAAAAATCACATCTTCAGATATGATTTTGGTCTCAGAACATTTTCTGAACACAGAAAATACATTTTATCTTTAAGTGAAGGAAATTTATGGCTCGAATGGAGGCTAATAACTCTCTTACCTCTGCTACATGAGCACAAATTGGAGTTACAGATCATAAATAGCTGCTGTTGCCATCAAATTTAAATTTTGAAAGACATGATGTATCTTGTGTATCTTGAACATTACCTTTATTAAAATATATCCTAAAATAAGAAGAATTCATTAAAAAAAGGATATGTTGTTTTAAAAAAAAAAAAAGAAAAATTCAAATTTGCATAAAAGAAGAGCAGACAAAACAAACAACAGCTGTTTATAACAATATCAGATGTGATATGGTACAAACAAATGTCCCTCCCACACAAATCACTATTTGTTTGTTTTTTCTGAAGCCTTCGCTATGTTGCATTTGTGCTAAGTTTTTCTAAATCTTAGAAAACTCACCCCATCAGGGTATGGCTCTGAAAATTAAGTGCTCCTGGTTTTCAAAACTGAAAGCAAAGCTCTCAAGACTTATAAGTATAGCCTTATACTTTCTCCAGTTACTTATAGTTTTGGGAAATGTTCCTGTTAGATTTATCAAGGCTTCCTATTAGATTCTTATCAAGGGTTTACCTTGATGAGAATCTATCCCTGATTGACTAGTATGCATATACATGTATACAAATACATACATTTATGTATGTACATATAAATTTCAGCCAAAATAGTCATCACTTCAGAGAAGGTAGAAAAGAAAAAGCTCTGTTTGTTTTAAAAATCTGAGTCTCATATTGTTTGTAGACTTCTATTTCTCTGCACTTTGAAGCAACTCAAAATTTGGCAAAAAAGTCATCCAAGTGTCAAGAAAATTATTTTATTGTCCTTCTGCAAAAGATTCTAGATTTGGGTTTTTTCCTGAGTTTGTAAAAGATCTCTCAGAATTTTACCCATTTGAGCTGCCTAAAAGTCCCACTTCTCCTAACTCCAGACTTCCCAGAAGGGCAGACACTGAGTTTGAGCTTTCCTGAAATTTTTCTTCTCTGCTCTGGGAGGCATTATGCTACAAGACACCAGAACTGAGAGCCTGATCTCCCCTGTCAGGTAAGGCAGTATGCAAGAAAAAACATGTGTTCTACATGTAAATAAGGAAGATGCTGAATTCAGGACAACAGAATTAAGAGGCTCCACAGACAAAGTGCACATTGCTGCAGTTTCAAGTTGTAAGAGAATTGATAATAAGAACTCCTGTCCTCTTCATTTTCTATACAACAAGTGGAAATTCTCTCTCTCTGTTTTGCAGATATGCTCAGGAGAGAAAACACAACTTGTGGGAGATCTATTTTGAACTTAAGAATGTATCTCATGCTGCCAAATCCTCTGGAACAAACAAACAAACAAACAAACAAACAAACAAACAAACGCTTTTGTGCTTCTGTAATTAGGATTCACAATTAATTATTTCTTGGAAATTTTGAAATTACCCCTGCACTTCAGTTCCAGGTGTGCAAGTAGGTATAATAATTTCACTTATTTTTACAGAGGGGATACTAAATGATATGCATTAACATCTGCCATATGTTTTGTACATTGTGGAAACAGAAATCGTTAAAAAAAACCCAGTGATTTTTTCTTTTCAAAATATAATGAATATTTTAGTGAAAAAGAACATTTTGCCAAGAACTGACTGATGTTTATGAAAAGTAATACTGAGCAACAATGCATTCAGTCAAGGAAGTCGAGACACTGTGACAAAAGAATAGAATGAGAGCTTGTAGTTGAAATCTGGTTTCCATAATCACAGAGGATTCAATTTAACATTATATTGACAGGAACAAAAATTGTGTGCTTCTTAAAATTTGGCTGTTTGATCCAGCACTTAAACACCAGAGTCCTTTCAGAATAGGTGATCTTTTGTGTAATATTCATATACTTTAGGGAGCAATTATTCCCACTTATATTGAGTAAGTTGCTGCTGGGTGGCAATAAATCTCATTGCAGCATCATTTCTACAAGCTGTGCTCTGCTCCCTAGGTTGTCTGAAAAGTTAAAAACATAGAAAATCTATATTTTGCCTGGCTGTAAGAAGACGCTGCCTACCAGTCAGTCAGGAGACAACATCTGACAGGATCCCATCAAGATTCAAATAAAAGCCAAAATTAATTCAAAGGTTCTGTAAAATACTGGGAGGATTTGAAAAATTTGTGATAGCATAAGTCAACAATTTATTAATTAGTTATGAGAATCTGCAAATATTTATTTAGTACTATCTCTACATAACTCCTCCAGGAATTACTGTTTGGAATTGCTCATTCATTTGTAATTGCAGGCTACCTTCAGGAAAATAAAATACTTTGAAATATGAGACAAAGATGGATGAATATTTTCTCGTGAGTTCCTGCTAACATTTAAACATGAATATATTCTACCCCATTCATCCTTTAAAGATGAGATCAGTTCATGTGTAGGAAGAGACTGTTTAATCTATTTCACAGACAAAAGTAATTTACTTCCAGGAATTCCCAATGCACTGACTAGTGACAAAATTCTCTATTGCAGACTCTATAAAATGTATTCTTCAAATCAATCACGATGTTTAGCAAAATGTGTGTCATTCAAAAAAGTTTTAGAATTAGTAGAGATTGAAGGAAAGATGATATTTGAGCTCTATATGTAGGAAATTGCAGTGCCTTTTGCACTTGTATGGGAGAGCAGAAGTGCTCTACCAAATGAACTCTTTGCTCTGACTGGCCTAGAAAGTGCTAATGGCTCTACTTCACTTATTTTGTTCCGAGTAGAAATACAGTTTTGAAGCTAATCCCCTGCTTGTCCCCATTTACCGTGTGCTGCTTCACTGCTGAGAGCAGATTTGGTGTTCATTAAATATATTTTTTTCAAAGGAAACTAAATCAGAAGCTTTTCTCTCTAAGTGCTTCAGTGCTAATGGGGGCATTATGCTCTGAAGCAAAGTGCGGGTTATACACAAAAAGATCTTCCACTGTGTACTTAAAATTTTTTCCTTAAAAAAAGAGTCCAACTTCATGAGTACCTATAACACTCAACCCGAAGAATGAGTTGAATCACTCAATTCAGATTGAGTTTAAACTAAAATAACCCCCATACTATCATATGGAGGGAGTGGGAGTAGCCAGTTTCAGTCACTTCTGTTTGCACATCCGTTCCCATTGTGCTGCACTGCCTCCAGACCAAGGCATAGAGATATACCAAGTTTAATGTTTTATCACTTAAATAAACTTCGATGATTTTAGAAACTCACAAGTTGAGAACCCTATGGCTTTATTTTTTTAGCAGTGGCAAGAATTTTGACAGGAAACCCAGCAGTTTCTTTCCTCATTCCGTCTTGAAATAGAAGTCAAAACTACTCCTATACTTGCTGTTACAGTTAAACGGTGTATTGCAAAAAAATCTCTGACTTCTTATGAAATAAAGATGAGGAAGTCA
Organism: Dicaeum eximium; assembly: GCA_013396995.1. NCBI lineage: Eukaryota > Metazoa > Chordata > Aves > Passeriformes > Dicaeidae > Dicaeum > Dicaeum eximium. The sequence goes on along the minus strand of VWZP01009794.1, from coordinate 2,601,817 downwards.
AGGTTGCTATGTACTGTGGCACAAAGAGTGCTTCAATAGTGCTTTAAGAAATCCATCTGAGAGTGGATATTTGGAAAACAATGGTATCCCTTATCCAGGAGTCTGATTACAGGATAGTGGATTAATAGAAACATTGATCTGCAAGGAGTCTCAAAAAAGCCAATATCTTTCTATTGATGTAACAGTAAGATCCTACTCTGGTAATTTATAGAAATTATGAAATATACACATAAAAGCAAATCCTACAAGGTCACTGCACGGTACTTGCTGTAAGTTCTGGCATATGTTTATACAATAATACCTAAAAAGTAAAGCAGTTCTTAGCTTCAGATCTTGAAAAGTACTGGTGTTAGCAATGACAGTGATAACTTAGATTTAATTTAGAAAAAAAATATAATTCCTGTAAAAACTTTAAAATTAGGAAAAATATTCTTTTAATCGATATAATGTTGTTTAATTGATTTAGTATTTTTTGCTGTGAACTTGCCTGTTATTTGCTATGGCTTATCACATTTTATTTTCCCTCAGAATGAAAAGAAAAAAATTCTTTTTAAGAGGCTAGTCTTTTGTTATGAAAAATATTCAAATATATCCTGCATTTTACAAAATGTCTATATTCAGTGTATGAAAAGAGAAAGGTGTAAAGAGGACAGAAAGAGTTTGCTACTGACAACCCTTAAAACTAAAGAAAATGATAATTTTATTACCAGAAGCTAAATCTTCTCTTCTGCTAGTCCAGACAGTGCTGGTTAGATTGGGATTGCTTGTTTTGTGCTCTCATTAAAGTCACTAGGAATTAGCAATTGAAGCTGATTAGTCAAGTGCAAGTCATTGGTCCCTCGAAGCAGCAAATGTGCCTGGCAGAGGTCAGCAGCCACATGGAGCAGCCACAGCTCCTGCATGACTGGGGAGGGAGGTGGAGTAGTGCTGCCTGGGTGAGAGACATGCCTTGAACATCCTCTCTTCTGCCACAGCAGGTGTGACAGAAACATAAAGAAAACAGCAGAGTACTTCCTCTTTTCTTTCATACAGGCAGACCAAACCCACTCACAGCTGAGATAGTAGACTGAGCTTGCAAAAATTGACTCACAACTCCTTTGAATCATGAATTATCTTTTTTTTTAATCTATTTGCCAGCATTGCACAATAATAGGTGCACTGTAAAGGCATTTATTGTCTTCTGGAACATCTGATGACCATTTCCACAGTTAATAATAAGACTTAGTTTTAGTCAGAGTTTTCAATTATAAGACTGAATCCTTGGAAAACGAGGCCTCTTCATCCCTATTTTATAAACAGAGAAATGCACAAAAATTATTTGGTCATGTCATCACTGTTAAAGCTGAAAAGGGACACAAACCAGGAAATTTTCCACTTTTGTCTTGTTCAGAAGAATGGCTACATAATATTTGCAATACATGCATATCAGGGCTGAGACAGCAAAACAATTGTTGGTGGATTTTGCCTTAAATTTCATGAGAAGAATGGGCTTTCCCTTCCTCATCTTATGCTTGTTCAGAAGTGAGTGTTTAGCAGCAGTAGGGAATGAAGGTTTTGTTGAAGAAATAATAGCAGGCTGATGGTAGGCACAGTTTGGCACTTCTCTGGTCTGCATTCAGCCCAGCAGGAGCCCCTGAACAGCAGTGTTTGCTCACCCATAGCTGTGTGTTAAAGTACCAGTTAAACCTTTAAGATATTTTTTATATTATTATTTTAAATTGATTTTCAGTTGGTTATCAATGCATGGGGCTGTTAGAAGCATGCAAATTCAGTCCTCTTCCCACCTCTTTCTTCATTCACTGAATATGCAAATTTTTTAAAATGCAAGATATAATATCTTCTCAGCTTGTAAAAGACGTGTTCTCTTTTGATACATTTGTGTGCCATCATTATAACGTTCAAATAATGTTCAGCAAATCAAAAGGTTGCATGGTAATGTGTGTTTATTGTACATTTGTTCTGTGTTATGTAAATGTATTTTTCTTTTCCTTATGAGCTGTCACTGCAAGTACTTCACTACCTCAATTTTAAATAAACCCCAATGCACGTGCAAAACTAAAATATTTGGCAAGGAACAGAGGGCTCTGCCATTTGTAGCCTCAGTGCCCAGGATATTGCAACAATCTTTGCAAATACTAATCACTTTGTAGCTGTCAGTATTCACAAAATGTTTATTTATTAATAATGAGAATTTTATTAGGTATGTATCTTCTGGAAGCTGTCATACTTCAAGTCTAATATGCTGCTCCATGCTTTTGGAGTTTATAGACCTTGGCATTTATGTATTAGGAGAAAACAGCAGTAACTCTTATCATGGCATTTGCTTTACATTCATCTCCATTCACTACCATTCTGAAATATCTGAAAAGATGTATTAATGGCTGTGTATGCTTCTTTCTTATTTTGGACTGTCGCTTTCTTCTCATTTTATGGCCCCTCTCAATCTTTCCGACTGAATTTTAAGAAATATTTACTTGCACCTGACAGTCTTAAATTTCCTCTTAGAAACTTTTAGATTCTGACTTTTGTAGCTTAAATGAATCCATTAATTCAAATGGTAAACTTAGTGAAACAGTGACATAGCTAAATATCTCTCTTGCTAACATAATCAGAAAATGTCTCTGAAGCGCTTATTCAAAAAAAGAAACATCTCTGACTGAGAACAAGGGACATACAGGCATTAATCAATGTGACATTTTTTGCCCTGTTATAAATATTGTGGGCAGCAAACAACTGGAAGTTATAGCACTCCAAACTAAGAAGAAAGCTCTTATTCTAGAGAATATGTAGGATATTTAAAATGTAAAGCCACTCAGATGCACAGAAGATGTAACACTTTTTTGGAACTGGGCACATAGTGAATTATACAATTAATTTTGATAACCAAGTAGAGTATCTATAAAAAGCTATAGGGAATTAACCAAATGAAATATTTCCAAGATACAATATTATCTTGCTTACTTATATACTCAAACTTTGGAGATTAGGTCTAATAGTATCAGTTGGTTTAACTTTCATTCTAATAAATAGAATTGGTGATTATAGCAAAGAAATATTAGAAACTGTGAAATAATGTTGCTAGATTGATTACTACAAGTGTTGGCCATCAGCCAGTCAAAACACATATGTTGAGATAACATTTAATACAATAAGCTAAGGCAGAAATCCATCAGAAATTATCCTGCATATTTCCTAATTAAAGAATATCAAAATACATAATATTGGACACAATGATTCAATGTTAGGACAATAAACATGCTGTTAATATTCCTTGATTCATGCCTGCTGCACTTCACCAAATCAATAATAAATCAAACTATTTTCAAACAAAAATTTCCTGGCATGCCTAAATGCAAATTGCCATACCTGATGAGACTAGTGACCAATTTCCCTCTTTTAAAATGTCTAGCTGTGTTCTGCAGTTCTCAGAGTAGGACATGCTGATGCTACTTGTGGGTCCTCGTAATCTGACCTTGTAATGTTTAGAGTTTTTGGAAAATTTCAGGAATTGGAGGACTGCAAGTGAGAAAAAGAAACTGTCTGGTTTTTGTCATTTGTAACTGAAAATTGAACAGAGACAAATCTGTGAGTAAATTTATTTTAAAAGTTTTAATAACTATGGGTTAGTTGCTAACCGGTAACTACTAGTTAGCATAAAAACAAATGGTGTCTGTTTACACTGGAAAGAAGAGGAACTTGTATAGTGCAAATTGTTATGGATTGTAGATTATTAGCTTGTCTTCTAACAGCTAATCATTCTCAACTCTACATTTTATGCAATTATCTGAAACATATAACACATGTTATGTATTTTAGATGGAATGGCCAGCATTTAACTGAATTTTGACTACATGGCAAACAGAGGCATCTATATACACTAGACCTTAAAAATCTTGTTGTTGAGGGTGGAGGAAAAGTGCAGGCAGCTCAAAGACTGTAAAACTTGCAGTAGTACTATAAAATACAACAGCAAAAATTAGAACAGATAAATAAAATTTATTTGTTTTCAAATACAGGTGTTTTTTTCTTGTGAGCATACTGTATCTAACTCCCTAAGCAGTGAGCTGTGTTCTCAAACCAAAGCAATGTTCCAACGCTACTGGAACCACAGCCTCAAAAGACACATGGAACACAACTAATGAAAAGAAATAAAAAGGAAGAAATAATTACAGTACATAAGTGTATATTTATGATTGAATGGTAAGAAATTATTAGGGGTTGTCACCCCTAATCAGAAACTGAAGAACAGATACTTTTTGAAAATAAATGTTTCAGTACCAAATTGAATTTGCAAAGCTCATTTCCTAGTTATTTGCTTTGAAAATGGGATTCATAGTGATTTCCTGTAATGATTGAAATATCCCTGAAGAAGAGAAGCTGGTTTAACCTTAAACCATAAATTTCTTATATTGCAGCTACTGTTTTATTGACTATGGCTGCTGTTAGTTTTTATTGTGGCATCTGTGTTCCTTTAAAACAATAGCAAGCTTATTCCATGTGAATGATGGCTATGAAACACATAGTAAAAATTTTCTTTTCCAGTAGGATAGTTTTGTTTTGAGCATTTCTTCTTTTTCTCTAAGACCAGTGATATGATATTCAGCTGGCGGAAATCAGAAAAATTTTGTGATTTTTCTCCAGATCTGTAAATGAAAGCTATCAGGACAAGTAATAAAACTTACTGGTTTTGCAGTTCAGTGTCTACAGGGTTTGTTAAAGCACTAGTAAACAATTTCTGCTTCAAGATGTTTTAAAATACTTCTTTAAAGAAACAATTCAAAGAACCATGAACTTGGAAGACAGAAACATACATAGGGTTTCCTTACAAGAATTCATACTGTTCACTAAAACATACTTTCTTACTATTTTGAGGGCTTCTTATGTGCACTTCTACTAGAATTTCTACAGCATAATGTTATCTTGTATATGTCAGCTGTCAGTATGGGTGGAAGCAACTACTGCACTGATGTTCATGAGAAGTGAATTGGCAGAGGGTAAATGAATGATTTGTACTGGAACAAGTGTTTTTGCTGTAATCTATTTTGTCACTGCTTGTTGACCTACTCTGCTCCTTTCTGGAGTAAAATCTAATAAACTGGTGTCAGTCAGTGCCTCCTGTTATTCTTAAAACATGCCATGCATACTGTGGAAATGAGCAGTAAACCAGAAAAAAAGTAAATAATCATCAGTCTGATTTCAAACTGGTGTTACATCAGTGTATTGCCAACAGATGCAAGAGAAGAGGACCTTGCACTGAGCCATGACTCAGAAAAGATGGGTGAAATTTCCAGTTTCTCAGATTTTCTGAGATTGTCAGAAAGACATTGCAATCTTAATGCATCTTAAATTCTTCAACCTATCACAGAAACAATACTGCAAGTTGGTAAAAAAAGACTGTGTAGAAATAAACTTACTGCCTTTTCAATAGTTTCTCTAAAACAACTTAGATATGTACAGTGTCCTACAACTCAGAAGACCTTTCTTGTGTCACAGATGTGGTTCTTTATCTGATGTTTCACTGTTTTCAGATTAAGAACCAGAAAAATTCCAAACATGCCTTTTTTATCTTAGATTACATTCACTGAAGAGTGTGTCTTTATCTCAACATACGATATCTATCTTTATAAATAGTTTTTTTCAAAATAGAAAATTTAAAATTATCTTACCTAGATGAGATAGTCTTACCAGATATCCTTGATATTTAGTCAATAATTTTTGCAAAGCAAAGAAAGTTTCCTTTTCCTCTTGTGTCTCTGTCTGTAGATTAGCTTTTAAATAAAAGGAGAATATGAATTTGTTTTCTCTTGTGGAAAGACCTCACTGGTGTGGTCAATGGGAATCTCCAGTGTTAAACAATTTAGGTGTGACTACAAAAATTTTCTCAAATGCATATGAATTAGGGTTTATTTGAAGTTATGATGATCTGGGGGGGGGGAAGGGGGAGAAGAAGAAAGGATTCTCCCTGAATCTCTAGGCTATGTCTCTGGAAATACCTGAAATTTGAACTTTTCTGTCTTTGACCACTTATGTGAATTATTTCTGTTCCTCAATTAGATGGGTGTGATTGCATTCTGTTGTTTTTCTTCAGACTGACAAGTAGTGGCTCCTAGGAGAATTGCTGATTGAAAACCTGGAAGGGCAGAAAGATGAAAAGCCTTAAAATTGCAAACATTCCTTTCAAATAGAAAGAAATATCTACTGTTGTGCAAGATGAGGGAATTTCAGAATAATTTTAATAATAATACTTCAGCATTTACTCTGTAGTGCTTATTCATTTTCTTAGAAAAAATAAATTACATAAAGTTTTTAATAAGGCATAATCTGTAAAAGTTAGGCCTTTACATGGAAAAATATTTAACAACACAAAAATTTCCACGAAGATGCTGACGTTACAGTTGAGCTGGTGGTCTTCTCTTTGACTTAAATGAAGACCACGATGTAAACCTTGGAAGAGTCCTTCTTTATATCCATGCCCTGCAATATTTCCTCAGGATTGCTAGATTTCATGGGTTTTTCTTCCTCCGAGACCTAGCTCCACAGCATACAATTTCTTGCCACTGTTTCAGGAAATTTTGTGCAGGAACTGCTTTCAGAGATGGTGGTGCTGTTTCAGACTTCACCCATTTTTCGCTGTCTCTTTAATGTAACAAGCTATGAGGGCCTTCCCTTGAAGTCCTGGAGTCCCCTGCAAGTCCTGAACTTCTCTTCTGTGACAGAGGCACTGTGCTCTCTTTGCTACCTGCCCTTTCAATTTGAATTAAGAATATGTGTTTTCCATGCTACTAAAATAAATAAATAACTCTTACCATTGATAACAATGGGGACAATAAGTGATATGGCATAGAATACGGGGGTTTTTTTCCAAAATAATATGGAAATAATTAGACAATTATAAAATGAACAAAAAAATCATACAGTAGCAAAAGGAAGAAAAATCTAGAAAGGAATATTTCAGCAGAAAAAATTATTTTAAGGTTTGTATTGAAGCACCTGTCTATAAAAGTAAAAGCAATACTCCTAATCTCTCCTTTAGGCGAGAAGTCCTACTTGAGACTCAGCAGAAAGTTCCACTTTTTTTTTTTCCCATGTGCTTGTATCTGTGGTCATTCCTGCTGAGAAGTATATAATTAACTGCAATACAGCTCTTTCCCCTTGCTTATGAAGGTTAAATCTTGGATTAACCCTTTGAAGCTTAAACGTACAAGGGTTTAATGTCACTTTTTGAAGAAAGAATTGTTTGCTTTAGAGAACAGGTGCAGTGTCAATAATACATTTTGTTGGGAAAGCATTGAATATTGTATGTGCTCTCAGATGTCTGTGTCATTTTGTTCAGATGCAAAGATGGAACATAAGTACAATTTATTACCCAGGGCTGCTTACATAGGAATGTGTTTGGAACAAGGACAGCAAATGGACTGAGAGAAATTTTTAACAGACAGATTGCTCATTGTGCAGCAGTTGTCAGGTAACAGACCAAGGTGGATGTTTTCAGCATCATAAATTCATCATTAATCAAAATTTAAAGCTAAATCAGGCAAGCAATTAACAGTCATGTAATTTTTACACCAACTAGAATGAATGTATTGGTTCCTAATTCCTTGCAGGTGTATACAGTCTTGTTGAAGTGCAAAACCTCAGGAAGAGTCAAAGTATTCAATGCTTTTTGAGCCAAATTATTTCTCAATTGAAATTGAACAAGACAAAATGCACGTTTCTGTTTCTGGAAAACAAAACAAACAAATGTCAGGAGCTCTACTGGATTTAATCAGAAGTAGAGCAAAGAAACACCAGCTGGTTACAAGATGATTTGAGGCCATGGAAGTAACAATATCCTCCCAAGATCTGAATTCTATGTCTAATTCTGCTGAAGATGTTAGAATTGCAGAAGGATGCAAAAAGATTGCTATGCTGATAGGAAGGTTGAAGTGTATTCTATATGCAGACCAAAACAAAGCTAAAGTTCTTTGCTTTAACCAATTCAGGTTGAAAGGAGATACCACCATTGCACAAAATAGATGAGAACCAAAATAATGGGAACAGAAGAAAATCTTAGCACTGAGAGCCCAGACAAGCACACAGAAAAATAGCAACAAATTAACAAAGGACAATTTGCTACAGAAACTACAAAAAGTTTAGGAACATATCTAAAATGAAAGTCATGGGCCCCAAAATCACTATTGTCCCATGAAAGAAGATCATATAGCTGCACTCTGTCTCAGGAGGGTCATTCTTCTTTCTAGCCTCACCACAATGTTAAAATAAATTCACTTTTATCTTTTTTCCCCCTTTTAAGTGTTTCAAGATCTGTATGTCTGAAACTGATAATAACTTTCAATCCTAGCTTTCTAGTGAATTAGGACAAAATTTAAACATGGAGTTTATATATTTATTTACTTGCAACCAGATTAATTCTGGTGTGTGAAGAGGACAGATGGTAATAAAGAAAAATTTTCAACCGTGTGCATGCATGTGCACACATACACTCACACACACTTTTCCTGCATAGTTGCATAGCTTAATATAGAATAATTCTTCAGCTGATTTTCAGTATCTGTAAGCTATTTAAATATATATAATTGAACTGGAAAATTATGGTAGCAGCTGTCTCCAGAGATGTCTAAAATGAAGCAAACTCTGTTATTAAATCACAGATATGTCTCCTAATTGTCTTGCTTCAAAATAAAAATAATTATTGGTAAACCAGTTGAGGGCTCTGAATAGTTACTGTAAATGTACTTGTCAGTCATTTACAATGAAAGAAAATGAATAATTATATCTATCATGCAGAAACGAATCCACTAAAATTTTCTTAGTTATCAAAAATTAATTCAGGTTGCACTCTAGGAACAATTATTCTTACTCAAATAGAAACGCCCCACCACCCCAGTTAGAATTTTCCCATCCAGAATAAGCATGCACAAGTCTTTATGTATTAACACTCTCTAATTTACAGTTCCATTTTGAAAAACAGCAGAAGCAAGTGGACCGTGGAATAAATTATCAAGGGAAGTGGTCATGGCAACATCACTTCAGAGAGTGAAGTCTGTGACATTAGCCAGGATGGCTTAATGAACTGCAGTGCCAAATGTAGGTCGAGCTCTACCACACAGACAGCTGGATTAGCCGACCCTGAAAACAGAAACTTCAGTTTCTGCCACCATCAGTCTGTGCTTTCCTTTCCCCCAGCCTTCCTGTCTCATTCTCAGGCTTTTTGCAGCTGCAGGTGACTGCCAGTGGTGAGGGATGGCTGTGTCTATGCCCAGCCCAGGGGTACCAGCTCTTTGGGTTCCTGACTGCCTCCACTGCCTTCCATGTCCCCGGAGAATCCTCACTTCTTGTTTTGCCCCAATGAAGAAGCCATGCACAAACCTCATGAGAACATCAGTCTGACAGCCTGCATTTGCTGGCTCAATAAAGTAGATTAAGCAAGTGGCATAAGACAGCTCTCCTTCCCAAGTTTAAAAAACAAACAAACAAAAAAACAAACAAAAACCCAAAAACCAACCAAACAAATAAAATCCCCAAGAACAAACAAACAAAAAAAAGAGAGCTAGAATGTTTGAAAAGTGCCTGTATCTATAACACAGCCCATTTTGTTGGTGTAGGTATATACCAGGAGTTATCCTAGCATATAGGTGTACTCTTCTGGTTTTGACACCACCATCTCATAGTTTTTTTTCTTTTTTTTTTTTTGGTTTTGTGGTGTTGTCCCTAATGTCAAACTAATTGATGGCATTTTTTAAACTTTGTGTATTTCTGCAGCTTTGAACATGCAGAGATGAGTGCAACCTCAGTGTCTGGATGCAGCACATTACATGACATGTGTGAATACATTCTCTTTGAGTATGATAATTCTCTTGGCCTCCTTTCTAAAACCTTTCTTTGGACCAGGAAGCTCCTCAAAGGAGAAAGCTTCTCTACAAGGGTTTCTTTTTTATCCCTTTCTCTGTGCTTCCATTACTAACTAGAGCTGAAAACAAGATAGATATTGAGTTAAATTTTAGGTCCAGAGCCAGTAGTGTCACTTTTTTCATGCTCTACTCTTACCATAGGATTATACCATAGGATTCATGCAAAATTTAGTTGCTTCATATTTTTTTAAATTGATTAAAATTTTAATACAAATTATAGCATTCCTGAAGTTACAAAAGAGTAATTTTACTGAACTACAGCCTTGAAAAGAAAGCCTTTGCATGGTTTTACAACAATGTATTTTCTAGCTGAAGACTTTAATTACTGTGTCTCTTGTAGATCCTTAATAAAAATAATAACCAAAAACCACAACAAAGCAGGTCCCTATCACACATGAAACAGTGTTTTGGGAGGACAAACACCTCACGACTCCAAATGTCCTCCCTTCTTTCTTCTTCTGGCAGCTTTATATGCTGAGCATGAGGCCATATGGTCTGGAATATCCCTTTGGTCAGATGATGTCAGCTGTCCTGGCTGTGTCCCCTCCCAGCTCCTTGTGCACTCCCAGCCTCCTCGCTGGTGGGGCTGTGTGAAGGGCAGAAAAAGCTTTGATGCTGTCTGAGCACTGCTCAGCAAAAATTAAAACAGAGGGATTATATGCAATCTGGAGAGGGACTTTTAAACAAGGCCTGCAGTGACAGCACAAGGTGCAATGGTTTTAAACTAAAAGAGGGTAGATTTAGACTGAATGTAAGGAAGACATTTTTCACAATAAGGGTGATGAGGCACTTAACAGATTTTCAAGAGAAGTTGTGTGTGTCCCATTCATGAAAGTATTCAAGGCCAGGTTAGATGGTGCTTTGAGCAACCTGGTCTAGTGGAAGGTGCTCCTGCCCATGGCAGAGGTGTGGAAACAGATGATCTTTAAGGTTTCTTCCAACCAAAACCCTTCTGTAATTATGTTTATGTCTATCCATTCATTTATGTATCCAAACCAGTTCAAAACATAATAACATAATTGTCCTATACTTTTCTGTTGCCTCTAAAGAGAACAAAGGCAGACAGAAAAAAAAGTAAAAGATCATAGTTCAACTATATTTGCTTATGGCACATAAATATTTTATTGAATTGAGGCAATTGAGTAGGTCATCACTTTGCAGTCTAAAGCATTTTCTGTATATTCACTCTCATTCACTGGAGAAAATAAAATGGGATGCTCCAACATTCTAGTTCAAGTAAAATAAATATTTGTCTCTATTTTGAATGTGCATAAACTAACATCTCCATATTCTTGTTTTTAACAAAGCTGTACTAGTGTTGATTGTATAATGACAATATAATTTGCTTTCTCATTTTCTTTTAAGATTGTTTCCTTATTAAATTGAAATCTATAAATTTGAATTTTTTAAAATAAAGGACTAGAATTCTGTGCATGCTTGCATCTCCTGTGTTCATTTACCCCATCATTGAAAAATGGTTGTAAAGCATTAACTGAAACTCACAAACAGAATTTTATACTCACACATTTTACTGCAAATGAAAACAGAAACAGAAGCACAGTGCAAATCAAACCACTTAAGAGTGGTGACTATGTGGTGAGAGCCATGTGCTGATACAGACCTGTCAGCAAACAGATGACTCCAGGCTGATCTCTCTCCCTCAAAAGCATTTTATGTTCTTTTGGAAGGAATTTTAGGAAGTTTGAGACAGCTGTTAGCTCTGGCCACTGAGCTTAGAAAGACGCCTTCCTTTCAAGTCTTCAAGGCAATTCAGGGAAAGACATTCCCATTCATTCCTACTAGGATCTGAATTTGTGGTTTGAGACAATTTTACAACCTTTTACTCATGTGTTATCATTTCATGTTTGTTTAAGTAAGTCAGCTAATTATACCAAAGGCATCCCCACCTTGTCCTCAGAGCAGTCAACATCTTCTGCTACTGATGTACTGGTTGTGTAGGATTTTGACTGCCTTTCACAGAAGCAAGGGAATTTGTTCAAAGCAAACAACAAACTGACTTCACCTACATTCTTCTCACTATGAGAGGTGGTTTTGTACCCTGTAATAATTGAATAGTGTGTCTCTGAGCATTGTGCAGATAACAGCTGCAGTATTATTAGTGGGAAACAGTTCTATTAGAGCTTACTGACAAGCTGTTTCTGCTTGTGTGAGTTCTTTTTTTAAAAAGCATGGAAATAGACTAACAGAACATTTCTCTTGCTTTTTCCCATTTACTGTTAAACAACATGTACTTTATAATTTAAAAAACCCATTTCTAATACTAACATAAAAAAACATCGCTTTAAAGAGGTTTTAAACAGGTTTACATAGAATCTTATATGTTCATGATGTATCAGAAAAATATGAAAGTCCAAAGTGTTCTAGTGGTACAACTGAGCAACAGATTTGAGTTTTATGCTTATTCAATAAAATTGTTTGTTACAGGTGGTGTAAGTAGTAAAGCCTGTACTTAAGGATGCCTACTATTTTCCATGAGAAGACTCAGTTTTTAATGACTTTTAGTCTTGTCAGACCTAACATACTGTTTAGATTGGAATTTTTCATACTACGATAAGAGATGAATTTTTATACTAAGAGAGGAATTGCAGAGGAAATAGAATTTTAAATACTTCAGTCTTTGTCCCGAAAGATACTTGGGAAATTATTTTGATTCCTTATAATTCTTTAAAGCAGAGATATTTTTCTTATGAAATATGCCACGTTTTCTAATTTTATTAAGTATAACAAAGTAACCATAATTTAAGAAATATTTCTGTTAATGTTCTTTCAAACTTGGCGAACTGATAAACTTTAAAAAAAATTACAATATGCAAATGTCAATTAATGTTCTGCTCTGCCCACTGTGACCCATCCACTCTCAGCTGATTTGTGTGAACAAACTTGGACTGGGAATACAGGCTGTTGACACATTAGTTGGTAGCAACAGTGGGAATTGCAAAGAACAAATAGAAGTGAGGGCAGTAGCAAGGCAATAATAATAATAATAATAATAATAATAATAATAATAATAATAATAATAATAATAATAATAATAATAATAATAATAATAATAATGAGTCAGTGATCTGAGTATCTCTGTTGCATCTATTCAGAAGCACAGAGAACAAGGCGAGGGCTGACCAAAAAAAGTGATGCCCTAGAGGAGTGCAGGGTGTTCTTGCTTCCTCCACTGAGTGCCTTTGTCAGAGGCAAAAAACAAGAAACTGCTGATATGTGGGTTTGGGTATGTCAAAGAACTCACCTTAGATCAATTCAGCAGAAAAGAACGAGGAGCTCTGCTCTCATCATTTAGAGAGGTAAAACGCACACAAATGCTATCAAAGTACTAAGTATTCTGAAAAAATCACCTCCGTGAGTTTCAAATTAGCATGATGAAAAATGGATATTTTGTATAATTTTGGCCTTAAGCTATTTTTGATAATTCTCCAGGTATGAAATGGAGTTACCTCACAGAAGGGCTGTGCAGATAATTTCATTTGCATCCTTTAAAAATGCATAGGATGCTCTGGCATGCATTTAGAAAAGCTCATGAGAGAATGAACAATTCTGTCTGCCTCAGTAAATAATGGATGGATCCATGCACCTAGAATAATGAAGAAGAAGCAAATAAAATAACATCAAGATATCATGTCAAAGGATACTCTTTATTCTTGCACAACAGCAGACAAAAATTATATATGTCTTTCAATTAAAACTGTATTGAGATGTAGGAAGCCTAGTTAATGTAGTCTGAGACAATTTTGCAGTTTCAATATGCATTTCAGGAGTGGAAGAAAATGCATTATTATGTAACACTAGAGACTTCCATCGGCATTTAATTCTTTGGTGTGAATACATCAGTTAAGGTTCCAGAAATGTTTTCCTTTGCACAGTTTCATTAAAAGAAAATGCTTACATATGGGCCTTCACTGAGGTGGAGATAAAGGTCTCATTTAGTTTTAGAGATGGGAAGACTGAAGCTGTTTACTCTCCTCTATGTACACTACTTTTCTAAATTTTCTATCATTACTATGAATATTTAATAAAAGTCAGAACCTGCAACTATGCTGTTTTGTAAAGATTTTCTGTTGTTTTTTAAATGAATAATGTTTTCTGTGTGTATTTTTTTTCTCTCTTTTAAAAAGCACTGCATTTAGTTATTCCATCTCAAATAATAATCATATCTTGGAATATATTGTCGTTACAGCATGACAAAAATAAGATAAATGTAAGCCTGTTTTCTTATGATTTCTCTGCACATTGCAGAAACAACTTTTGGTAATACAAATCTGACAGCACTAAAATGTTCTTTAAAGACTGCAGTAAAAGTAATAAATCCCTGTGTTTAGCTTCTCTACTTGGCAGTTTTGCCATGATCCCTTGTTGCAAACAAAAGTTTATATTCTAATCTTTGAGGACAGCTTATGTAAAAGAAAACAGTCTTGAAGCAAAATAGTGACGTAGTTAGCTGTGTCATTAAAACCTTCCCGAACATAATGATCACTGTCAGGCACACAGCATTACAGACAACTGTGCTCCTTTCAGTTTTAAATCCCAGAATTTAAATTCAGGAAGGCTCAGACTATGTTATCTGAAAGTCATTGCGTAGAGTTAGCAGTGACCGCCTATTCCATGAAAAGGTCATCATTTTGTAATGATTCAAAGTGGCATCAAGCTGACAGTTTGTAGAAAAGAATGAAAACTTTTAATATAGGAGGGTTAATTTATTATTTGCTTTCCATATCCTAATTTATTGTAAGTATGGGTGAGGAAGAGCTCAGAAAATGAAGACAGACTTAAGTACCTTGGCTCAAGTGTCTGTTCAGTTCAGCCATGAGAGGATTTAGGAAAGTTTACCACTTAGTACTGACTTTTGGTTATTTATTACTTAGAGATTATGTAAACTCAACTTTGTGTTTTGAAGAGTGTCATGCATATGTTTTCAAGGAGCACAATCTGTGCTTGTATACATTGCTTTATGTTATGTTGGTTTTTTGAGAGTTTGAAACAGAATTTATGATTTGAGAAATGAATGAAGTCACCTAATACCTTATCCTCAAAAAACCCAGTGGCTTCAACTACATAAGGAGCAATTTCATAGCATGCAAATAGCTGTGGCAAGTCCCTCCCAGCCCAAATTATTCTATGATTCTATGAAAATACCAATAGAAGATCATTTATAAAAACATCAATGTTCTACATCACTTCGATTATTATTAGCTTTGGAACACATTTTTCATTAGCATAATCAGACTTCTGCCTTCTATTTTTAAAGAAAGTGGTTCACTTCAGACTGAGATTCCAAAATCAACAAATATGTTCTGCATAGCTCCTTGTCTATTGGGAGTCTCTGCTTTCTACTTTGAGAACAGTTGTCTCACTGAAGAAAGAGATGCAACGACATGAATGAGATTGCTTATGGTCTTGTAGCACTGTTTCCTCTTTTCAGATAATAAAATATCAATTGAGGCACAAAGAATAAATAAGTGCAATAAATCACCCAAAGTGCATATATGAAACAAAAGTAGATTTTCTGAAATTAAACATATTTACATTATAGTATGTTTTGTAATTCATATACACGACCTAAAAGGAAGAAGAAAAATGTGGTCAGATTCATGACAGTCCTGAACTGGTTAATATGATGCTAATTATTATTAGAAACAAAATTTGTATGAGGGCAAGTATGAGGGGAGCTTCCTGAGCAATGCAGTGTGGCAACAACACTGCATGAATATTTGACGACACAGATTTAATGGTACTATACAAATTCATACTAGGAGATAGGTCACCTACATCATGTCCTAAATACTTTATAGGCTTATGTAAGCAACAAATATTTGACGAGGAAAGATAATAATCTCTCTGAAAAACAGAGAGCTCACATAACAATCTTGTTTTCTTGTTGCTTAGT
Organism: Dicaeum eximium; assembly: GCA_013396995.1. Lineage (NCBI taxonomy): Eukaryota > Metazoa > Chordata > Aves > Passeriformes > Dicaeidae > Dicaeum > Dicaeum eximium. The sequence continues at coordinate 2,585,992 of VWZP01009794.1, read as the reverse complement.
TGTCTTGCTTGAAATAAGCTAAAGTACAAAAAAAATCCATAATACATTGCATTTGAAACTAAATATAAAATTATGCAATGGTAAAGTTTCATATCATTAATTATCTTTCAGGCACAGGAGAGTCCAGCTTCCATATTATAACAAAACCAGAATTCCCCTGCCTTTGGAACTGACTGTTACAGTTCAAATATTAATGGGAATCCTGAGGAAAAGCAGTAGCTGCCTTAACCACAATGGAAAGCATGAAAACATGGAGTATATAGGATGTCTAAAGATGGAGGTAATCTAGTTGGGATACCCATGGGCATAGTAATGGGCAGATTTTAGGAGTGATCATCTGTAGAATAACTTTGTTTTCGCTGTGTTTGAAAGTCTTGCCTTGAAGATGTGACAGGCATTCTTTATTAACAGTCCTTTTAATCCACTTGGTATCTTCTCCTTATTTGTGCATCTCTAAAATGTGGGATGCAAGCCTACTTCTGACTCTGAAACTGTGGTGTGTTTCCTGTCTGTTCCCTTCCACCATCCTGGGTGCAGCTGAGCACTGCACTCATCTGCTCCTTGCTTTGCTTTCCAGGGAAAGACAGCAGCACTGTGCAGGGCAGAAAGGAGTGCAGCAGTCCTTGGCTAGGATCTCATCACAGACACTGATATCCTGCAAACAGTGCTCACCTGTCACTTTAGATTCTGCTTAGGATGAGCCTCTGGCAAATCAGGCAAATGACTAGAGACAGGACATACAGAAAAAAGGTAAAAGTGCAGAAACACACACATACATACATACATACATGTATATATATATATACACACACATGTATGTGTATACATATAGCTTTTCCTATTCACAGAAGAAAAGCTCCTTTTTAACCTCGGTGAAAAGTTTTCCTGTTAGTGGCATGAAAATACAAATCCTCAGGACAGGTAAACAGCATATATTTTTTCCTTTTTCTATTTTTTACTTAGATTAAAATAGACATTGTATCTGAAGTTGAGATCAATCAATAGTGTTATCCAGCAGAAAAAAAAAAAAGAATAAAAATTCAGAAGGACCTAACTCTTCAAATGTTCTTGATGTGTAAAATCAACATGGCTGCTGCATTCCAGTACTGACTTTGCAACATTGCAAACAGAAATAATAGATGTTTTAAAAATTAGGCCAGAGACAAACCACTCAGACAACCTCCAGCAATGACAAATCTGGCAAGACACAGGGTGCTAAATTGAGGTATCTTGTGCCCAGCAAGACTCTCTGTGTATCTGAAGCACTCACCTGGGGCTGTCCTCCATGCATTACCTAAAGGGTTCCCATAGCCTGGATTGGTAAAGCTCAAGAACAATACCACAAATGGCACTAAATACTCATGGGCTTGCATCTGCCCTGTGATTTGTGGAACAGTATTAACTAAACAGGAGTTGAAACTCCCTCTCACTAAGGAAACTAGACTAAACAGATTTCCCTAATTGAGGAACTTGACAAGATACAAGTTTCTGTCTTTGAAGCTGCATACCTTTGAGTAAACCATGCATGCTTTTGAAGGCATCTATTTACTTTGCCTGTATTGCAGTGATTCTGGAAGAATTATATCATAGAATCATAGAATCATAGAATGGTTTGGGTTGGAAGGGACCTTAAAGATCATCTAGTTCTAAACCCCCATGACAGGCAGGATCACCTTCCACTAGACCAGCTTATTCAAAGTCCTGCTCAACCTGGCCTTGAAGACTTCCAGGGATGGGGCATCCACAGATTCTCTGTAAAACCTGTTCCAGTGTTTCGCCATCCTCACAGGAAAAGATTTCTGCCTAATAACTAGGAAGTTAATCTAAATCTACCTTCCCGCCTCTTAAGATGGTTCCCCGTTGTCTTATCACTGCATACCCTTAGAAAAAAACCCTCTCCAGCCCTCTTAGCCTTTCAGCTACTGGAAGGTGCTATAAGGTCACCCTAGAGCCTTCTCTTCTCCAAGCTGGATGACTCCAACTTTCTCAGGCTTTTCTCATAGGAGAGAAGTTTCATCCCTCTAATCCTCTTGGTGGCCCTCCTCCAATCAGTCCTTCTTGTGCTGAGGATCCCAGAGCTGGTTGCAGATGTATTTCATTGTATGCCAAATACATTTGTTCTCTCAGTATGCACTGGCGTATGGTTGGCAAAATGACCAGATCACAGAATATTCTTATTTGAAAGGGACTCACAAGGATCCCCAAGTGCAGCTCCTAAGTGAATGGCCCATATGGGGATCGAAGGCACAACCTTGCGGATATTAGCACCATGCTCCAGCTGAGCTAATCTCAGTGATGTACTCCATGCAAAAGGAGAGAGGGTACTCAAATCTGTCCCCACAAGAGCCCACTTGCGCATGTGTAAATGGACTGAAAATACAACTTGAACTCCAACCAGGAGCAGAGGCTGAAAAGGCCAAAAAGTTTTTATGTTCAAAGGAACTTTTCCAATTTGTGTGAAATAATCAAGCATCTGTCATTCTTTAAGCTCTCAAGATTCCTAAGAGATTTTTGGCAACTAATCTGCAAAGGAGCAAACGCTTCTTAGAATGCCTTCTGTGCATGTCTGCTTTTTCTCTTTCTTTGTCAGGACTTCCTTTGGTGTAAATTCAATACTAAATAAATTTGTAGGGCACAACAGAACTGAAAAGGTAAACCCATGCAAATTTGTAAAGAGACTTGAGGAATAAATTGAGATATGAAAAGACATTTTTTGTATACTAGCTACATTCAAATAAGCAATGGCACAGATACACCATAGAAGCAAATAACCAAGCAACTACATTTATCTTTCTGTTGATTGAGAACTTATTCCATTAAAATACATGGTAGCTTAATTGAGAGCTTTAGTCTTTTAATTTCTCTTAAGAGAATGCTTTGATGCTAGTTTATCTGACAAGGCAAGATTTTAATAAATGAAGGAAAGAGCTAAGCAGACTGAAGTGTAATCAGTACACTGCATTTATTCAAGGCTCTGCATCTGCTCAAAAGAACAACTCATAGCAATGCAAGAAATACTCATTTTCTCTTCTGTTTCATGCAACGCAATTAACAGAAAAACCACATTTTTCCATGGACCCACCAACAGAAGTTTAGGGTATGTAAGCTTCCCATCTAGATCACATTTACTGAAGGATGGACAGTGTTGTTAAATTGTACATACATGAATATATAAAAGATAGCTCTAAGGCAGTATTAGACAGTAAGGATTTGATCTACTTTAGGAAATAAGAAGAGATAGAAGAGATTATTTTTTTCATTCAAACCTACTTTGGAATTAGATATAAAAGGGACTTATCTGGATAGTGATTTTATAGACCCCAAGGACTGGATATGAATACCTAAATTAGAGTTAATCAATAATAACAAAACCACTTTGATATGAGAAACTGTAACTTCTGATAATACAAAGCCAATGTTAGGCTATTCTGCATTATGTATAGTAATAGGTATGATAGCCTACAGATTTTAGTACCATAGTCACTGAACTGAAAATAGACTACCTTATTTTAAATGTGAGTTTTTAAAATAATAAGGTAATTAAAAAGAGCTGTAAGTAAAGAGCAAACAAAAAAATCTTGGATTGAGTCATCATAGCTGGATTTTACTGCATAAAAGTATGAAGAACAGTGAAAGTTCTTCAGCCTGACTCAGCTCCCATCAGGCTTCTTTTCTTTCAGGAGAATGTAATTTTTCATTAAGAGTTAAATCAGGATAGCTATTGGTAAGCAAGTGGGAAGGCAACAAAATGACTCAGAATAGCATCCTACAGCAAACACTTGAAAGTATTTTGAAAATGAGTCACTGAAGAGGCTAGTTCCACCTCCTAAATTCATTAAACTGTTTTTCAATGCCCTCAGTAAAAAGAAACAAAAAGACCCCAAAACACCAATGAACCATAAAACAACCCACCCCCCAACCCCCCTCCAAAAAACCCCAGAAGCCCAAAAGCAGGCTAAGAAACAGAAACTTGGTCAAAAGTGAAACTCAAAATGGAAAAGGAATGTAAGGACTGTTCTAAGGACTAATAAAGAAGTAGAGAGGCCAGGTGGCTTTACTGCACAGTGGAGTTCAGCTCTGACTGGCATCTGTGTAGGCAGTCTGCTTTAAACACCTTTCCTTCAAGACAGTGCTTGTACCTGATGTGATGATGATGATGGTGATGATGATGACAATGATGATGATGATGACGATGATGACGATGATGAACTTCCTGTTTAGTCTGTTCATCACCGATCACAGCCTCCCCAAAAGAAGAACACACCTGTTGGCTAAGAGCAGTTGATCTGGAAGATATTTCTAACCAAGGTTCTGCCTGAAAACAAGTAGTCAGGGTAGCACAAGAGATGAAGGATGGTAGCCAAGAAGATGTCTTCATATTCCTAAAAACGGATGCTGTAGTGCTGAAAGGCCCAGGGACTGGTTTTGACACTGAGGCCAGAAAGCACTTGAGTGGTTGAGTGTCCATATTTCATCATATTTGGCTCAAGGTAATTCCCACCCCACCCTTTCCTCTCTGAGCTCTAGATAAGCATTTTTTGTTTACCCTTTCCAGTTTATTTTGAGTGCAGCAATGCACGTCAATGCATGTCAATGTATGTCCTGTAGTCCATCAGAATGATGTTATTTCATATAATGAAACTGAATGCATTTATCACCTGTGAGGGTACAAGAGTGTTCAGAGGTTGCAGAATCTGGTGGGAGAATGATGTTGGAAGATGACATAGAGCTGAAGGAGTTCCTCCTAGTGAAGTTTTGTCAATGCTGCCGACTGGGAACCATCTCTGGAATAAGCTATCTTCTGACTTCTTCTGGCCTGATATTATCTCAGGGGATGCCCATCAGAAAGGAGAAGAGTAGCTGGGGCTGAACAGAAGACTGTGGATTTCATTCACTGGGCAAGTGTTCCAGGGGAGGCAGAGTTGTCACCATCACCATCACCATCATCAGTTCCCGCCCTGTCCCCAGAATCAGAGGAAAATCCTGGGTTTTCTTGCAGCCCTATGGGATGCATAATTAATTTTTCCTGTGAATAGTGGATATACAATTCAGATTGAGAAGCACTCTTCTACTTTGCCAGTACTTTGTATGTCAAACTTGGACAGTAAGAAGCTGTGTCTCATATTTTTCAATTTCCACACAGAAAGCGTTTTACTAGTTTTTGGAAGCATGGTGCAAGAAAACAAAATCTTGATGGATGGAACAAAATAGGTAAGAGAAAAATTAATGAAATATTTTTTCAGAAGTTTTTGAGAACAAAGAGTAAGGTAAAAGAGAAACTACAACAGCCTCAGGGGAAAAAAAATGAAAAAAAAAAAAAAGAAAAGATGCTGCTTTGAGAGAAATCATAGAATCACAGAATATGCTGAGTTTGAAAGGACCAATGAGGATCATTGATTCCAACTCCTGGCCCTGTGCAGGACACCCTAAGAATCACACAATTCTGAGAGCATTGCCCAAACACTTGAACTCTGGCTGGCAGTGCATGTGCTATGCAGCAAATTGCCATTGTGTTGACAAACAGATACAAATAAAACTGAGATAACCCACAGAAATACTTGTTATCATTATGTGCATTTCATTCTTCTGATTTTTTTTCCTTTTGAAATAGAAAATAATATTCTAAATAAATGATCTTATATATACCTACTTCAACTTTATGCACAGTAAAGACAGTAAAGCATCACATGTCAAGGATATTAAGGCTTAACAGGAAACTGGTTCCCCTACCCTAGGGCACTGGAATCCCATGCTATAAATTCTCATATATAATTTACATTTCTACTAACAGCTAGAAAGAAATCATAAAAATAGTTATTTACAGAAGTAAATTTACTTGATTATTCTTCTGTTCAATGCATAACCCTAGTGGGGAAGAGGACCTGATGCTGAGAAGTCATGCTGGTTCTCAAAAAGGATGTGTGTTGGGTGCCTTCTGTCTGTTGTCCAGGTAGAGATTGAAGTGAGACTTATTCAGGAAATTATGAACCATGAAACTGTAGGTAGAGTATACAGTAAAACATGGAAGAGGGGAAAGAATTGAACAAATGGACAAACCAGCTGAGTACAGTGGAAATTGTAACCAAACATATGCAATGAGGCAGGCTTTTCTTGTTTCTCACTAGCAGCATTTGTTTCCCATACAGCTGTTTTCATGCAGCTTGTAGGAATTTAATAAATTTGATATAACTTCCCGCCAGGGGAAACAAACAGACATACCACATACAGTGTGTAATCATGGAATGTATTATATTTAAAATTAAATAAATTTTGTTATCTCACCAGCAAAATCTTGTTGATGTAGTTAAAACAATGAATTATGGCTAAGGTTTTTGACTAAAACTATTAAGTTAGCTAGCAATGATGGTTGTTTCATAGCAGTTAGGAGAGAAATCACAGAATCATGGAATATGCTGAATTAGAAGGAGTGCATAAAATCTAGTTAGGATTTACTGAATTATTTTGATTTTTTTTCCTTTTTAAATTAAAATATTATTCTAAATAAGCAATCTTATACATAACTACTTCAACTTTATAGACAGTAAAGACAGTTCAAATTATATCTGTGCAACTTTTTAGTTTAGAAAAGTCCAAAGAGCAGAAAAATTGAAAAATCATGGTTTGCAGAACTGGAAGTAACTGGATTTAGGCAAGATGTGTGGAAGCAAGTGATTTGAACAACCTCATTTCATATTTCAATTACCACATTTGCCTGAATCACTTTGCAATTCATGAAAAAATCAACTGGTAGATCTGTACAGATAATGACAAAAATTCATTTCAAGCCCAGAGATGTCATGAAAAATCAAAAAAAGATAACCTTCAGTGAAACTTTTGCTTTAGTAATGCCTTCTGGAAGAGATTGTAATATTCATCTGTCTTTATTTCAAAACAAATATTTCATTGGATTCCCTTATTTATACTAAGAAGAGATCATATTAGAATGTTTCTCCATGGGAACACTAATAAGATTTCTTTCCTCTATACAACTATCTATTTTGAGAATTATTTAAATAATATTTAAATATTCTGAAGTGACAAATTTGGTCAAAACTGGCCAGTGGTATCAGAAAATATTGGGAAGGCAGAAGGGGTGTCTCACAATAGTCAAGTATACATGAATCTATAAAAAAAACCAATTTGGGTGCAGCATCTTCACTTGCCTATGCATCCTGGGTTGTGCCCTTGCATCCTGTTGTTTTCAAGATCATGCAACCAAAATCTGAGTAAAACAAAATCACACTATAAAATGTCATGATTTTCTACTCTCAGTGGAATGCAAAGGAAGGAATTGAAGTTTAAAGAAAGACAGAAATTGGAGAATGATAAAATGCCAGTGATGGGAAAATATTCCAGTGAGGAATTCCTCAGAAAAGGAGATTTAGGAACTTCTGTTTCTTAACAAATGCTCATTGAAATCAGGCTAATGAGAACAGCTTCCAAAGTTAATTTAGCAGTCACAAAAGTGCACCTTTCAAAAATAAAATAATTTTATCTCAGTTTATACAAGCATATTGCAACAAGGTACACACACTTCTGTAAATATATGCAGTTATATTGGGGCTGAAGTTTTTTGCTATATATCCAAAAGCCTGAGTTTGAGTATCACTTCACACTCATCTCAAAACTGACCTTCCTTTGTTCAGCTAGAAGGGAGGCAGGTTATCAGGAGGGGAAACAAAGCTGATTAGAATGTTTCTCCTACATCTCTGGCTAAAGAGCTCTAATCATTTTCGTATTCTTGCTCAAAAAACCACTTAGATTAAACACAGATTATTTGTCTGTATGTTAGGGATGCCAGTGATGTAATTTAAACAATTTTTGCAGCAATTTCTAAGTGTTAGAGAATGGTTCACAACGTATTTATGGGATGATTCATGCTGCCGTCACAGTGCCCTTCTGTTATTTTTGTAGCACATAAAGCACACAGTACACAGGGACCTCAGCCATACATCAATGCCTTAACATGCCCTCTGTATTTCAATGTATAAGATTTTACAAGACTACACAGAAAAGAAGTGCCCTGCCTCAGCAGATCTTGCAGTTGACTTTGATATGGTCCAGTCTTGCCCTTGGAGCAGCTTGTAGCACTTTTTGTGCTCCTTTGCAATATTGCATGTGAGAAAATGTTGCATACTCATTTGGAACTGCATTGAAGGCAGTGCTCTATGATAGAGAATATGTGAACATCTGCATCAATGAAGTTGTCCAATTAATTAATCAATATTTAAACTACCTTAAAAATTAAGAGTTATGTTTTATTATTGCTTGTTGATGTTTTATGATTGTATTAAATTAAATATTTCAGCTAATTCATGAAACCTCAGAATGACTCTTTTGCTGAATGATTACAATATAGAAACATTGATTCTATGGGTAAACAGAAAAGGAAATCAGGTTATTTGTTTCCAGCCCATCATCTGCAAGATGAATGGATATTTTCTTTAAATTAAGCAGAAGAAACATAAAATAAAATCAAATGCCTAGAGATGTCACTTATTGTGTAATATATATTTTTAATTTTTTTTTTTACTTCTAATAAATGTCTTCCATTCCCAAATAGTGAATCACTTCTCATTGATAACTAAGTGCATTGTTGACAGCTTTCAGTTGAAATAATTGGTAAAAAGATCAAATACTCTTTATGATTCTCTGTCAAATGCCATGGACAACAAAATCCTGAGCGGTTTATGACCTGGAACACACAAACCATGCCAGCAATCTCAAGTGCTAGTGCAATTATTTGCTAGATCTCAATAGCAAATAATAAATTGACTATCAGAGCAACAGTTTATTGTAAAGTGCACTGATGCACTGATTTTAAATAAAGGTGAGAATTTGTATACACAAAAAGAATATGCAAAAGAATTTGGATCATTTAATAAGCATTTTTTTAGGAAGGGGTAAAATGGGCTTAATTTCACAACCTCACCATTAGTAATATCAAGCAGGGAAGCAGGAGGACAACAATTTTTTCTATTCTAGGACAGGCCTGAGCATTAATTTCCCCAAGGCGGCTCCTCAGAAGCAATTAAAACAATTTGTAAATCAGTTTTAACAACTGCTCCCATTTCAGAGTGTCAGCTACGTTCATTCATGTGGTGGGGTATTGTCTTATTAAGGTTGTTGATGAAGATCTTTAAAAAATTTTCTAGCTTTTGAAAAACTTTTGTCTTTTAAAAATTACAATTTTTCAAAATTCCTCTGATTCCTTCTCATAGAAACACCCAAGTCCTAATTCTTGACATACATGGGAAGAAAAACACATGCTTGTTTTCAAATTAGTATGTCTTTGTCTTTCCACTAGAAGCTTTGTGAGTATCTCTAAATTTCATACCTACAAATGTGAGGCATTTGAGTGTGGAGTAGAGTTTGGATCCTGCTTGGCTGTAGCAAAGACTTTTTGTCTGACACATTTTTTATTTTGTCTGCCAAGCAGATGAGGGAGCCTAGTAAAATCTGTTTCCAAATTTTCCACACAGGGGGTCTGTGGTTTGAGAGAGGCTCCCAAAGCGCGCTGGCAGCAGCGAGTGGCTGCGCCGCCCGCCACGCCAGCCCGGTGAGCGATGGAATCACAGATCCACAGAGGGCACGGATCTGCTCTTGGGGATGCCATGTTCTGGGCCCTTCTCTAATGGCAGCAGCAGCTTGGGAGGGAAGGGAGGCCGTGAGGCAGCTGGGAAGACATCTGGAAGGAAGATGGTCAGAAAGTCAAGCTCCCTGGGGAGCTGGGGGGTGTTTAAGGAGCTGTGGTGGGCAGTGGTCGAGAGCTCTGTGGCACCTCAGCAGGAGGCAGGGACAGCAGCCCACTGGTGCCTAAGAAGTGATGTCCATGTGACCACAGAAATTCCTGCACATGGCACAGCAAATCACTCAGTTCCCACAGAAACTGAGCTGACGGTAACAATTGTGAAAAGGCTCAAGATAGGAAATGGTTGAAAATTTTTCCACAGAACTTCCTACAGAAGTTCCAACAGAAAATTCAGTTTTCTTACCTAAGTTACAACTGCTTTTCTCAAAAGCACTGTACTTGTCCTAGACTAATAACTATTTCTCAAGTACTTTTATCCAATATTTTATAATAACAATATTAAACAATAACCATTTCAACCAAGATTTTATAGCCATATTAATTCTGATATGTAAAATTAATGCCCCAACCTATATATATGAGAATCTTTTAACTAAATTGATACTTCTAAAACTGTGACTATGTAATGAAATTATGATGTCACTTCTTACAATACTTGAACAAGTGGAAATACAAAAATTCACCTGCCTGTAGAGGTTTCATTTTAAACAAAAATGAAATTATTAATAGCAAGAGAATGTTCTGGGCCCTTGAATTGAAGAACTAATATTTCTCTATACAGCTATTGATAATTTTCTCTATATCATACCAATAGAATTGCAAATTGATGTGTTACTGTAATAACTAACTGTAGTTCAAATAACAGAAGTAAGTCTACAAAGGATTCTTATATGTCTTCTTATAGAGACGACAAGTGGAGGTACCAGGACTAGAAAGAGTCTCAAATGGCTGTTATAAAAGAACACTATTTGAATGTAAAAGAATTAATTCATAAATGTCATATTCATATACGTTCATAAATGTTAATTCATAATTGTCCTGGATTGACAATAAATATATTTTAAAATAATTGAGGGAAAAGCCTTATTGATATGTTAATGGGAGAAAGTTGAGAAGTATTTTGAAGATTTTTCCCTATTAGATTAATCACTGAGAAGAAAAATCCAGTGCTTTCAAATGTACTATTCTTAGAAAGGAATGCTAAAGGTGATGGGAACTCAGGTGTTCATTTTGAAAAAGTCATGGTTTTAAAAAAATAATACCTTTCAATTTCAATCTCCCTGTTTACTATTAAATTTAACTATTTAAATTCTATTAAATTTTGAGAAAGAAAAAAAAATCACATGATTATTGGTGAAAGCAATAAAAGAATCTGGATTAAGTCATGACAGGGACAATTAAATTATTTCTGATGAAGAAATTGAATGTCTTAAAAGTTATTGCCTTAAGAACATTCATCATAATATATTAATGTATCATTGATGCAGTATATGAAAATAACTCTTATATTATGTAACATCTTACTAAGTGTCTTTAGCAGAGAAAATAACCATATACATAACCATACACACAACCATAACTAAATGTCATTCTTCTTGCCAGTTATACCACAGAGTAATGCTAAAACCTGACTGGAAATTAAAAAGTCATCACCCCCTCAAATGATCTTTCAAGATGCCTCCCCCAAGACCCTTTTTCTGGTTTGAAAAAAAAGCCTTTGCTGAAGCATGTTTTCCTACAGTATGATTATTATAATATCAGTGATACAGATCACAGTTTTTTTGAAGTGTGAGCCTCTTTTTTCAAAAATTGAAAAAAGGATCTTTCTTACCCATTCTACTTCCATTCTGATTGCAATAAACATGAAATACTATGGCTATAAAATAATAATTTTTAAAATCACCCTCAGGCCAGTATTCTTGGGGTCTATCTATCTATCTAGAATCATGCTAACCCTTCAAATGAGAAGCATGAGCACAGCCTAAAAAGATATATCTAGTATAGATTAAATCTAGCAGGGTAAAGCAATCAAAAGCTATCAGCTCAGGTTTCCTTGTGGGCCTATGAGAACATACTTTCAGAAACTTAACTACAGGTATGACTTTTGTGCAATGATTGCTTCAGCTAGCTGGATGCAAGCAAGTTTAAGTATAGTTATAGTTGCTGCAATCATGCCTCTAGTTGCAATGTAGACATAACACAAAATCTCCTGTGGAGAGATAAATCAAATGCTGAGAGTCAAATACATTTGGTTTCTCAGGTAAGGTTCAGGTAATTTACAATTACTAAATTTGCACAGTAGGATTGCTGGTTCAACATGATATAAGGTCTTTGGTTGTGCTACACCAGTTATTTTAAATTAGAAAAAGAGATGCTAAAATAAGAAACTCATCTAAAACAACACTTTCAGGCAGCCACAGATCAAGTTGTCTATGCAATTTTAAACTTCATCTTGAAAACATATCTTTAAAAGAAAGCCAAGGAAAAGTGCCTTTTTCTTTCCTTGATTTTTGTCCTCAATAAATCTGAATGAGTTGACATAATGATTTTTCATGCCACAAAATACATAAACATATCTGACACTACAATTGGGTTTTAGTCACATTAATTTGTGCATTTATATAATTAAATGTACTAATGCAGTATTTTAACATTTCCCTCCTCTAATTATGTGGAGAGCAGTACAACACAGGCAAAAAAATCCTTTTGCAATAAATATAAGAACTTACAATGGAAGATAAAGGGTTCCTTCACTGTTTTCAGTGGCAGTCGAGAAAAACATACACTGGTTTCTTGTTTCACGCATTTTTATCATAACTATTATATAGAAAAATGTGAGGCTAATAAAATATACTTACTATAGAATATAGTCATGGAATCATCAGGGTTGGAAAAGACTGCCAAGATCATCAAGTCCGACCTTCGACCGAATTCCACCATAGACATTAAACCATATCCCAGAGTGCCACATCTACCCCCTTTTTGAACATTTTCAGGAATGGTGATTCCACCACTTCACCAGGGACCCTGTTCCAGTGTGTACCGTCTCTTTTGGTGATTTTTCTTAATATCCATCCTGAGCCTCCCCATGGCAGCTTGAGGCCATCTCCTCTTGTCCTGTCCCTGGCTGCCTGGGTTAAGAGGCAGATACCTGGCTACAGCCTCCTCTCAGGCCGGTGTGAAGAGTGATAAGGTCCCCCCTGAGCCTCCTTTTCCACAGCTCCCTCAGCCACTCCTCACAGGACATGTGCTCTAGACCCCTCACCAGTTTGTTGCCCTTCTCTCAAGTTGCTTCAACACCTCAATGTTTTTCTTCAAAGAACAAAAACTAAGCTAATAACAGTCTGCTTCTAATTACTACATAATATTTATACAACTTCATGACAGATGTATATTAGTAAGATACGTTACCTCTCTGACAGATTAAGCCAGAACACATTTCTTTGTTTTAATTCAAAAGCACAAAAGGTAAACGCCTTTTGATCTCTATTCTGAGACCGGACTTCAGGCTAAAGTTAGTCTAAAGCATTCATTCATCCAGCTTAAAATCTAAAACACACTCTGTGTGACAACTGCAGATGTTGAGAGTTATTAGGCATCTAGAACCACTAAAAAGGAGCCATGTTTTGACACACACTAATTTATACAGGGTGATAAGCTGATAAGAAATAACGAATAACCTAAACAAGGCAACAATATTGCATGCACATGCACATGGTGACAGATGTTGGCATGTTTAGCAGGAGTTTGCTCCATTATCTTCTGAAATCAGTTGAAATTATCTGGCTTTATGGAGACTGAATGACACTCATAGAGCTTTGTGGACTTTTTAATATCATATTAGGTTCCTTTGTCTAGTAGTTAAATTCATAAGGGTTCCTCTCACTGGAAAAAACCCTGAATTAGTAAGAAGCACTCTGGTCTCTGAAAGAAACTAGCTCCTTACAGATATGCAAAACTATTCATGAGCACTTTTGTGTAGTTTCATGTACTTTCAAACACTAGTTTGTGTGTGTGTTTCTACCACTACTTTGCAGTGGTAAAATATTGTTCTTCACTGTCAATTTTTTAGAAATGTCAGTTTCATTTTAAACTAGTGCTTAATCTAAGTATCAGCAGGAAACACAACACCCCTGGAAAGTGGATATGAACAGGAGTTGTAAAAATTTTAACATTGATACCAAAGTTTCATTGGTGGCTTCTTGAGGATCACCTGTATATTTTGTGGAGAAATCAAATTTCTACATATGACATGACTTGGTCCTCTGTGAAATTAACACAATGTAGTAAAAGAAAGGACTTGGAGGAAATGAACAGCACAGATATTCTGTGTTGGTTTCAATTTAAGGGGATGTTTCTATGCTGGTAGATTTAGAACATGAAGGGCTTATTGCACACACACTCTGAGCCAGCTGGCCTGCACCAGCAGGTCTGGAAGCCATGGAGATCCAAGAGCACAGTCCGATGCCTGAGCCAAGGAGTTCACCCTAAGAAACAAAAGAGAGGATAAAGAGTGGAAAGAATTTCCAAGGTCAACAGGAGAATCGTATCAACATCTTCACCCTCAGATCTCATGCAGGGCCAGCTGTAACTTCTAGTACTTCCTGTCCCAGGGGCCTCTCTCTCTCCCAAAACTTCAGACCTTCTGCTCCAGAGATTACCCACAAGCTCTTCCTTCCTAGAACTTCCAATCTCCTCTATGCTCACACTTCCCTCATTCAATTTAATGCACATAGTGCCCTACTGCTTTTCTCCAAGAGTCCTTAAGCTTATTCAGTGTATTTGAGAGCTACTCAGTTGTTGTCAACCCACTTACAAAGTGTCCTCACAAGGAACCATTCTGTGAAAGGCTTCTTTCCATATTTGCCTGATCCAAGACATTCAATTGAGAAACTCATGTATCTTCCATTTGTATCTGTGATCCTGGAGTTAATTCAGAGAATTACATCAAAAACTACCATGAATTCTTTGAACTAAGTAGAGAATTGTGTGTCCTAATAACACTGAGATTCTAAAGAAATGTAAGCATCCGTGACTTACCAAAATGTATGGGTCCCAAAACGTATTTGATGATCTGGCCTTCAGTGAATTTCCAAAGGTGACAGAGGAAGTTAGTAGCAGAGAGAGGAATTATAGAAGATTGCAAACTGCAAAATAATCCTTGTTTTTGTAATAAGTGCCCTATCTTTAATAATATGTTGCAGATGTATTGTCTTTCTGGATATACTACACGGAATTGTAAATTGTTCCTGCTCTTCAGATGTATCCTTTCTTCTAGGCCATGCCTTCTCATTTATTCCCAGTCTCTCTGACTGGATGTCTGTATTCTATTTAGTCAATCATCAAGCTACAGTCCTTAGCCCTGCAAAAATTTCCTTTTATGACCTGTGAACACTAATATGGCTCAATGCCACAGCTTGTCCTCCAAACAGCCTCTGATTTACAGCACTCAAAGGAATTAAAAGTAACAGACCTCTATGTGTACGTATTCTTTCTGTTGGCTTTCCCTCAATCCATTAGAGAGACAGAGTTTAATTTTAGAGTTTCCAATTGTCATGAGTTGCTACAGTCTAAAAATCATACTGGGGCATCTCTAGGTCCTCTTCCTTTATTTGTAGTTTGAATCTTTTTCCCATTGATACTTTTGGTCTGCAGGTTCTCATTTTGAGTAAATGAGAATGCAACACTTGGGTTCTGCTGTTTATCGAGCCCTTCTTTCACTTTTCCTGCTCACAGCCTCCCATGATCTCAACAGCAAAAGTATAAATGTTCAAAGTAATATGTATTTTTCCTTTTATTCACAATGCTCTTCTTACAGTTTTTAAGCAATGTTTCTAAATCTGGGGTTAAACTAAGAATAGTCTAAACTTATAAATCACAAAGTATCATGTTTGCACTTTATTTTTATTTTACTGATGAATACAATGATGAAACTGTCCTGTCTTGTAGGTTGTCATTTGATCTTTTCTAGTTATGACTCATACATTAAAAATAGATTATCAATATTTATGTGTATTGAGTGTGTATATGAGCACTGAGTGTGCTCTTATAAGGAGAGACAAAGATGTTCTTTCAGAAGACCTCATCTGTTCTATAGGCAAGTTATTTTTAAAAAATGACATATTTTTGAGTAAGTGGAGATTCTGCTACTGTGGCAATATTTGATGCATACAGTGTTGGCATTGATTCCACCCACTCCAGGCAGAATTACTTATTATAACATTTATTGGAGCACTATATCTAGTTAAAGGCATACTTTCCTTTTCTTGCTTAAGGCAGTATGTTAATTTTTGTTTTAATATAGCTATCACATTATTAAAGAAACTATGCTTCAATCCTGGAAGCTGTAGAAGTATGTGGATAGACGTGTGATGTAGATTCCAAGCAAACTATTTTCTTTCCTGCCACTAAGCACTCTAAACTCAACTGGAACACAACAATAATTTTTAAGTATACGAAAAAAACAATAGTAGGCAATGAGTCATCTTTCAAACAGATTTAAAAAAATACATATATTTATAGACAAAACCCTTTTTTCTAGTAGTGGATCTATATGCTGCTTATTTTAATTTGTGGCTGGCAAGCCAGAAAACATATAAAATGGTATTTTTGATTCTATAAGAAGCTTATTTTGTTTTCTGCCCTATCTGCTGGTGGGGACATGCCCACATAATCTGGCTCATTACCTCTAAGCATGACTGATTCATTTTTGATGGAAAAAAATGGCACAACACGGCAAATGAGTCAACTGAAGCTATAATTGAAAGTAGAGCACATGAAAGAATTATTTTCAATGCCCAGATAAATCCACTTGACATTCTCTACTCACACCTGACAAAGCTGGCAAATACTCTGGTGCTATAAAAGCCATGCAAAAGACTTTGACACCCCATTTGTTGGAGCAAGTAGTGGAAAATACTGTTTCAGAGTGGGAAGGTGAATGGTATGAAATGTGATAAGTTTGGTTTGCTAGTGTTAGATCTGTGGTTTATTTAGCGAATCATAGTAAATACAAGCTCCAGAAATTTTTCTTGTCTTCACCCTATCACCACCATTTCTGTCTATTACAGCATCCTGGAAAATAACCTGTAGTTTGCCCTGACTGTTTTAATTAAATAACCTCTTAGAATTTACTACGGTTCTTTATTTCTTCATTCAGCATTACAACAGGAAGGTTATTGAGGACCTGAGTCACACAAAAGCTTAGGAAATAGAATGAACTTTGGTACAAAATCGTGACAACACAAAAGCACAGTAACACTTAACAGAAGATAAGAATCAATATAAATTACCAGTATCTGTAGATTCACAACAATCTTCCCATCTCAGCTGGGAACTAACAGAGAGTCCTGGGAAGTAGATGAACTGCATTGCTACATAAACCAGAGAATTCTGAAATGGACTAAATTCCTAATTAGGCAGGATTTAGCACATGACTAAATCCAAATGCACACTACTTAGACAATCCTTATGGAGAGTCATGAAAGAGGGGACAAGGTGATAAAAGGCATTCTGAAGAATTTTCCTCCCGATTACATTTCACTGAAACATTCCTATTACAGAGTTACCTCTATCTGTACACCTTTTCTCATTGTGAATTTCAGAGGCATTATATTTGATTAGATGTACTTATATCCATGCTAACTTTACGTGTTAATTATGCAAATAATAGTGTAAAATTGTATTACATAAATCCATGATGTTACTGTGAGAGTTTTTTTACTGTGATTTACATTTCTTCCATTAGCAGTTCATTATTTTTCACAATGTCTTAATGAGTCATCTAAATTATTCAGCATTGCGGTAATAATACTAATTTGAATAACACAGCATCATTGTTAGTTATCTTGCAAACTTGCATTGAACTTCTACCTCATACAGGTTTTCAGACCTGTTTGTTCCCTTTAACATTCAGCCTGGCCACAAGCCTGTGGATATAATTTAAAATCTCTGGAAATCAGCAAAAGGAGACCAAGATTCAGGTTTTGTCATAAAGTTTTAGGTAGGTTTGACTGGAAAATGTTTGCTATTAAAGAAACTTATGGCTTACACTTAAGCACTCAAACAAATGCAATTATTGCAATTCTGAGTACCATGATCTCAAACCTCCTGCCATCTCACAGAATAGCAATTTCTGATTTGAGTGTGCAGCCTGCCAAATTATGCAACAACTTGCCTAAGGGAAAAATCTGAAAGTAATGATTTATCCCTTTAAGCCAATCATAAATTGGAATGAGAAAACTGAGAAAACTTAAGCATCTACTCTTCATTTAAGATCTAAATCTAGCCATTTAGATCTAGCTCACACATCTAGATAGGTGATTCTTTCTGACTGAGATACTTGATAGAAATCCTCTCCTATTAGTTGTCCATAAATTAGTACTCTGTTATAAAGAAAATACCATTATGACCATTATGTATAACAGAATAGTCAGCACCTAAGCAGTTAAAGTTCCTCAGACATGTGAAAGTGCAAAAGTCCTATTTGAAGCAGAGGCTTCATCACCAAAGTCAGCGTGAAAATCATTGGAGATTTGAACAGGACAACCCTCTTTCAGAGATCATTCTACCTGTACTCCTTTAGTGTTTTAAACTTAGATCCAAAAGAGGAAAGGAGGTATTTTGGTCTCAGTGCACCACAGGTCAGGACTCTAGCTTCTGGCCCAAAGAACACTCAGTTGGCTGCAGAAAAATGAAGAATTTGAACAGGTAAAACTGAAATGTTATGCTTTCCCATTGATCAACTTAGGACATTTGCCCAAAATACAGGTTCAGGCAGACTAGGAATGTGATCCAGAACCTCTCCTCTCAAATGGACTCACAATTGATGCAGGCTTTTGCCCAGGAGCTTTCTCTCCTATACGCTACATTAGGTGAATAAGACACCTGACATAAAGTACTGGTAGGACACTTTCTTTTTTGTATCCTTAAATGATCCAAGGGCAGGTATAGCCCTACATGCATAATTCTGTTTAAATAATGCAATATAAATTTAGGAATTTTTTTTTAAGTTATATGCCTTTTTGGATGGGAAAGTTGCAAAAATAATTTAATCAGAAGTAGTTTTTTTTTTATTTCTGTTGATAAAGTCGACTTTGTGGTGCTTAAGGACATGGTTCAGGGGTGGACCTGGAGCTGCTATGTCAGTGGTTGGACTCAGTGATCTTAGAGATCTTTTCCAACCTTAATGATCTTATCATTCTGTAATTTACCACAGTCTCCCAGTACAATTAAATAACAACAACAACAACAACAACAACAACAACAACGGGAAATTTCTTAAAGTCTCTGCAAATTACACAGGAAGGTTTGTTTCAGCCTTACTATCATCCACTGTGCACATTCCAAGCATCAGAAATGACAACCAGTTACAACCAAATAAACCCATTTGTACAATTAATGAAACATTGTAGAAAGGAATTTATTTATCTTGAAATAAATAGCAATTCTTCTGTGATTAAAACATCTACTAAGCAACTCTATTTCTATTTCAAATCACTCTCATATCCTGCAAGGAGCTGCTTGGATTTTTTGAACTGCAGATTATACTAAGATTTATATTTCTTCCAGCTGCATATGAGCATAAACCACATGGAGCCAAATTCCTTTTTATTTCAACTCTTGCTAATGTGATCGACCCACTGAATAAGATACCCATTCCTGGGTATAATTCTAAAGTATACCAACATGAAAGAATAAGTTACTTCCACATTTAGTAACAAGTAACAGAACTTAAACCTAAAATTTATCTTATAACCCACAAATTTAATGCATAGATTTTTAAGTCATGAAAAAATTCTGCATTATAGAGTTTTAACATGAAAATATTTTTCTCTTTTGTCCAGGCATAGCTCCTTCTTTGTTTAAGACTGCTTTTAAGATTTATTCTTAGCTCCAGTCTTGTTACAGCCACAAGTATTAAGAGCCCTTCATATAATTTCATTTTCTAAATTGTTCAGCTAAAGATATAAGATAAAATTTCAATTAAAACAGTGCAAATGTTGTATCTAGACAAGGCCAACTTGTTAAATTCCAGCTGTTAAATATTTATTATTGGTAGTAGCATGACTCAAGAAGATACTGCTTGTTTATAATTCCAGCTGAGAACATTCATGCTTTCTCATTCTCCTTCCAGCCATATCTAACACTGTCCAGTTTTCAAGCGTTGCTCATTTGATAAGGGATATTAAGCAGTGACAAGAAATGCAGTGTCCACAATGTTATTTTCACAGAAGTATTTCCAAGACCACTGGTCATTTCTTAACAGGTCATAAAATTTGACTGAATTACAAGTTTTTAGTCAACTTATTTAGTTCAAAAAATGTCGCTTGCTTTGACATTTAATTTTATTGTTCTTGCTGGAATGATATTATTTTTAATAATTTTCTTTTAATGAAGATATTTTAGTTTTATTGTAATTTGTGTTTCCTATTCTGAAAGCAATTTTTTTTCAGCTTTCCCAGTTTAAATTCAACTCTTCCTCCAGGAAACTACAGACAGGAAATATTTACATAGGTATCCCAAAGATGAAACCTCTGAACCTCTTCTTAGTGTTCTTTCCAAATTTTCTTCAGAACTTGAGATCAAATGTTTCCATGCATGCACCAGGTAGAAAAATAAATAAAGAAATCTGTAGATGTTTGACTTATGTTAGGTTTAAAGATGAACAGCATTTTTCATACCTACAACCTAAGGTTCTATCTTCCTAAGGGAATGAAATATCACAGGTCAACAAAGGCTGCATTATTCTATGATCACAGCATAACTAAAAAACTTTTCTTTGGTGCATAGGTAAAAAAAAGTCCCATTTTGAGATGTAAATATTTCATTCATATTAGACTACAGAAGATAAGCAATACTAAAACAACTCAGACAAAAAGGAAAATGCATCAAACTGCTTTCACCTTTGCTGTATACAGCCCAATTATCTTGTCTAAAGATATATGATTTTAGAAAGAAGGAAGTGATACTTTTATGAAGTAAAATATCTTAGCTCAACACTCACAACACTTTTATTGCTAGATTAGGAAACAGACCTTCTCACGTTGTCACACTAACTTGTTTCTTCTCTCATTTATTAGAGTTTCTTCTATTTATCTTTCTTTTGTCCATTTTTATTTCATGTGTTATTCAACTGGGCAATACAATTCTCTATTTTTCATAGTCAAACAATTAAGCTTTTTTTGCATCCTGCTTTTAACCTTGATTTCTGTTGCCAGTCCATCCTCTAGTCTTCCCTACAGATGTTGACCACACAGAGTTGGTGTCATCCAAGCTGAGCTCTGCAGATGTAGCAACAAGAAAGGTGACATTGCTGTCTCCTCAGCTCAAGTTAGTACTTGTACAATTCCACCATACATATCAGCACAAAACAGGAGATACAAAAAAAGGTGGGAATATTCACAATGGACAGAAAGCATGTTTGCATTTTTGCAGACATGATAAGGATGGATTTGGATTGTTTATGCTTATGATTATTTATTATTTAAAATCAGCTTTCCTGATCCATTCTTAAAAATTTCTATTCATTATGTAATCTTTTCTTCCAAAAGAGAAGACATCATTCTGCAAATTGCTGAATTTCTTTGTAAGTATACAAGCTTGTATTACTGATTTGGTGGTTTTGGTGGAGATCAAAATACCTTCAGTGCTATGCTCTAGCACAGTGCATACCACCACTCATTAAGAAATAATGAATGAAGATGTGTAATTAAAATTGCAGTTTAGGAAAATGAAAAGGAATGGGCAGAAAAACACATTTCTCACAGGTACAGCAGCACTCCTCTATTGTCCAAAACAAGTCTGAACTCAATCTTTTGAGGGGCTTGTTCATTCAGGTTTTTGAGCTGAGGAAACTTCTTCCTGAATATCTGTGTTGGGAACTGTTTCGTGGCTCTTTTTTGTTTTGGTTTAATTTGGTGGGGGAAGGGTGTTTACTTGTTTTTTATTTTCCTACTATACGGCATAAACTACTCCACAGAGAAAAATACAGTAAGTATCATGTAAAAATTAGAAGTGATAATGAATGTTCTGATTTCCTCCGCATAAAAACTCCTAAGCAGACCAACCAACCCAAGCTTCACACAACTAAACCAAGTTGCTTCTAAATGAATGAGTTCTAAACATTCCATTAACCCACAATTGGACTCACTGTCTTCAGGTTGGGTGCCAAAGTAGTTATGGAAAAAGAATGTCCAAGCATGGTGCAAAGAAAAGGCAGATGTGATATAACAGTATATGCAAATGAAATTCAAGTCCTGTAGCTGTAAGTGTCATCCTGTGCTGCGAAAAATTTTAATATGAAAGATTTTGTTTTCTGCTCTATTTGCTGTTTTGGTGTAGAAGACATAAGGGGAAGAGATGATTAATTTGTTTTGAAAAGCGCTATATCCATTGTGTTATTTGCTGACCATCTAGAATCCTATTCTGACACATTTAAACTTCTGCTGACCAGTATTTTACTTTGAGAACAGCTTCATTGGTTTTTGGTCTGGCCCTGACTCTGGGGAGAAGAGTGCCTAATATGTGTTTGGACTTGGTTTTGCTTTATATCAGTGATGGAGAAGGAAGGACAACTGATGCGTCATTTGAAAAGGAGTGATGTCAAGTCAACATGTTTGTTCCTGCTCTTCTTCCACTTGCTGAAGAATCACAAGAGTGTATTTAGAATTTTGAAGACTGAGAATTCTTTCTTGAATTCTTTTTCTTGAAGGAAGACCACAGCTAGGATCTCTCTGCTCCTGCTGCCCTCCCTCTCTGTTTTTCTAAATATGAGAGCAACTGCTACTAATGGAGATTCTGCATATGTCTACAATGAAGGACACAACAAAAATGAAAAGGACTTCACAGTGATGCAGATATAACTTATTCCCACTGTAACCATGGTTTCTTCAGTGAGTACTTCTATTGTTAGTACCTAATTTTAAAGGCAAAGAGGAAAACACCAGGTCTTTCTGATAGTGAGACAGATTTGAATCCAACATGACAGAATGTCTCACATAAGGAAGACACAAGACTTATGGGAGATATATCACATCACTCTTTATTGCCAGGACATTCCTGAAGTACTAAAAAAATCAAATGCTTGAAAACAGTATATGTCTCTATTGATTTCTTGATACTTTGTAGAATACTCTGAAATTATGAAGACTGCCTCATCCAGTAATAAGATAAAATAGAACAAAATACACAGATCGTTTGTAGTACGTTAACTAGTGTCATATATGCTCATCAAATATTTTCTTTAATAAGCAGTTTTGGATTAATTTAGGGAATCTTAATTATATTTATTCCCAAACAGACATTTTATAGCAAGTCATATTAATACATTTGGAAGATACTCCTTTTCCTCTTGAAATTTTATCTGAAACTTGGAACACTCCATCTTTAATCCCCACAGAAAATATCTACTTCAGATATAATGGCAAGGATTAATTCAATACAAAATTAAAAGTAAAAACCAGTAGAGGAAGCTGTCAGAAGAAAAATAAATAAATATAATCTATTTCCTAGAAATATTAACTACAAGATAATCAAACCTTACTATAGTAAGAATGCTGAAAATTCAAGCACATGACAGAAATTTCAGACATAAAGACTAGAAAGCCATGGGCCATGCATGTACATACAGATATATATATATGTATATATATATATATATAAGCAATATTTGATAAATCTGTGTTTTTAAAATCCCTATCATAAGTTACATATAAATTTCATGATTTATGAGTCGACTCTCTGAAATATAGTCAGGGTAGTAACTGAGTAAGAAAGTTTTCTCTCTTTATATACATACCAATAAAAGTCATGACAGACTCGACCAAAGTAATGTCAGCATTTGGAAATTCTGCCACAGGAGTTTCTGTTTATCATCTGGAAAACAGATCTGGGCTACGGGACAAACAGTTTGTAAGAGCCCAGAACAACTGAAAGACAGATGGACAGACAGAATTATCTCTCTTGATTTTTTAACACTTGCATTTTGAAGGTAATGTTAAGTAACACAAAGATGGTGTATCTTCAGGCCAGTCTACCTGCTCTGGAGTTTAGTGTTTATGTGGAGAAGTCAGGACAAAGGATTAAAGATTTTTCGTGCTATTTTTACCATCTTCCCTAATTCTCCCAGACTGAGCTCACAATTTCAGTCTCATTGGAACTGTTTCCACCAGGTTCAGAAGAACTAATCCACGTGTAAGAGCAAAACAAGACAATATGAAAGAAGACACTTATGTACTCAATGATTTTTTTTCACAAATATCACTCTAGTTGTCCTTATTCTGTCTCTTTCATCCTCTCTACTCAGAAGTCCTAGTTAAACTACAGGTTTGACATGCCTATCACTTCAAATCCCAGAGTCATAAGATTGCATGAGAACAAGTTTATTTTTAAACAAAATATGAAACTCTCGGGTTCCATTATGCTGCAAAAGAAGTCGTGAAAATGTGGCGAAATGTAACAAATAGAGCCATATGCGCAGCAAACCTGAAACTCCAGTTCTGAAATCTGTCACAATGAGATACAGCTGGAGAGGAGAGCACAGACCCCACAGCCCTGTGCTGTGCCACACTGTGCTCCTGACAGTGCTCGTACCACAGACAGGCATCCCTGCAGCTCAGGACATTGCTAGCGCTAGCTGCCCCGGGGACCTGGTGACACTGTGGCAGCAGTGACAGGACAAGACAAGATGCATCTCCGGAGGTGGAAAGGAGAGAAATGTCCTCAAGCAAGTGCGTGTCTTGTCCTGAGAGGGGTCCTTCAGGAGCCATGGCTTGTGCTGGCCTCGTGGGCTGACGGGCACACACGGTGACACCTCGCTCGCCATGGCATGGCAACCTACACTTCTCCCCGACAGAGCTCTGTTACCTCAAATGAACCCCCACTTGAAACAACAACAAACCAAAAAAGCAAGAAAGCTGCATGTACTTCAGTCTCCTATTCTTTAACTTGCTCCCCCTTTATGTGGCTCACTATTTAAAGGATTCAGTCTTTGTGTACAGTCAGTATGAAGTTATTTGTAAAAATAATGTGTGGCAAATTGGCAGACAAGCACAGTTTAAAATATAGGCAATCTGTTGAGTGATTTAGGAGAGCTGCCATAAAATTTCATTTCTTATATTATCATATGTTTAGCATTTTATGCAACATAGTACTTCAAGAAAAATTATAAACAGTAAAGATTCATTGAAAATGCATTGTAGGGAAGAACACATAGGGCAACTGTCAGGGCAGAGTGGGGGCCAAGGGAGAGCCTGGTGCCAGGGCCCAATCTGAAGTGGGCAGCTGGGGGACACTGGTGCAGCCCCAGCCCTGGGCACTGGGCTACAAGGTGGGCCCACAGACGGGCAGGGCAGGGCTGCTGATGTGCCACTGGGCCAGGGGTGATGGCCCCTGCGGGCTAACCCTGGGTTCTGTGCCCCAGGCAGGGTGGGGGGAAGTCAGGGAGGGGAGAGGGACAGTCAGGAGAGATGGTGCCTTGGAGTTCATTGAACTTTCAAGGACAGAAAAATATCTACAAACAGTCCCATTTTAATTTTAAGAAAATGAAACCTGTAACTGATATTCTATAATCCACAGAAATAAAACTCCATTGTATTTTTCCAGGGCAGAGCTGATAGTATTGTGATATGGTGAGTTTATGAAATAACAGGATTCCACTTCTTGCACTGGGCTACAGAAGTTTGCAAATACCTTGTTAATATATTTGGAGCCTGAGGGCCATGGGACCTATTAGCAAATGCTGGTAACTTTCTACTTAGATTCCCCACTTGTTCAAATTCCATAAAGACTGAGAAAACAACAGTCATTTTCTATGCTTGGGTATTAATATGGGAGCAAACATATCAAGATTTTAAAAAACATGAAAAAAATAATAGCAATTGTTTTTGTAATTGTAATTAAAAATTAAACAGACATAATGAATGATACTTTTGAACACCTAACCACTGTGAAATCCCAAATCTGCTGAGGCTAAAATCCATGACTATGTATATTTAGGAATTTCATCCCAGTTCTTTACACCAGTATCTAGCACACAACATTGTCACTTTGTGGTGTCCTTCTCTATTAAAAACTATCTCAAGAAATAAAGCAGGTCTAGAAAACATTCTTCATTTAGTTAAACTCAATAAGTTTGATTTGTAAAGAAAGTAAATGGACTTTTTTATGTCTAGATGTTTATTAATGTATTTTTAAGTTCAAGATCTGCAGAAACTTTCTCCATGTTTAAGTATATAATTTACTTTTAGCTAGCATTAAGACTCCATGTTTTGTGTGTTCCACATGTATAGGTTTTCCTTCATCAGTAAAATATTTTCTATGCCAAATTAATTATTTTTTTCAATAATTTTGTTGACAAGAGTACACTTGAATATTTTTTCCTCCATTTCCATCTGTAGCACTGAAGTTCCATAGTAGGGAATTTCTCAGCTTTTTAAGATCTAATTATACCCACCCTGCTCTTTAGGCCTGAGTTAAGTGTTAGATGAAGAGGTATCCTACTACTTCTGAGAGGAGTCACACAGGAAAATGAGCTATGCATGAAAAGGAATCTCTGAAGGAAAACAGGGTTTGGTCTAGTATTCTGAGGGCCATACTGCATAGTGGGATGAGTAATATTTATTTAATCAGTGCACGGGAAAAGAGCATCCTATACTTTGTGGGTGCTTTTACCTCTGAACTCTGCTGCTAGTGGCAGTGACGGTCTTTACTCTTCTCTCTCCTTAGCAGAATGAGTAGCATGATGCTCATCTTCTGAATACAGCTTCAATTTAATTTGAAAATAATTGACTAATTGTATTAATCACCCTATGATGATAAAGGTTGTTTTTTTCTTCCTGAGAATGGTAGGTAAATGTACTCATTGTTTAGCTACATTTCTCTCCTACCATCCTGTCTGGTGTTTTTAATTCCTTGTACAGAGATTATTTTTTACTTTAAAATGCATATTTTTCTTCTTTGCAAATTTCAGATAGTCTTTTTCTCTATTGCTTGACAGATTTTTATCTAATAGGTATCTATGTGTATTAGATTTTATTTACTTTTATCTAAACAAATGAAGACAAACTATCTAGAAGTAAAAGGCAGAGTAGCTCTTTAAGAAGATGATTAATAGTCAAAAATAGCTGTTAATAGTCATCTTCAGATTTCCCATAATAAACTGGAAAAATATTCTTGCCAAAATCAAACAAAAGCTGAAAAAGTAGGAAGAAAAAATCTACAGGATACAAAGCAGACACGGAGAAGAAGAATGTGAATAGCAAAAGATCATTTCCTAGGTGTGTGTGAAAATTTAATTCCAAAATGGAACTTCTATTGGCCACATTTTACAGTAAGATTTACTCATTTTCTATACTTTCATAATATTTGTGATTTTGACAAATTTATCTGGTAATTTTATGGAGATATTTTATTGCATTGAGATTTTGTAGGCATGTTTTTGGTTTTTTTTTTAACTCTGTTGGGGATCTGTTGCTGGGTGTGTACACAAGTATGTGTATGAGCATGAAATATGTCAGGTCTTTAGCTGGGATCTGGAATACTGCAAACAATGAGGTTTTGATCACCTCTGCTCTTTTGCTTGTCTTTCCTCCCCTTCTGTTAGCTAATGGTAGGAGAAGTGTGAAGTTTGCCATATACATTCAGATGTTAAGAAATATTTGCCATGACAGAAAATAGTTTGAAAGTAACAAGATAAATTGCTAGCAGCAACGCATATAATTAGCAGAAAATATTATTCAGTTGAAGGGTAAAACTTAAAAGTATTGCAAATACATACATTTCTCCCTATTACTGAATTTCTAGACCATTACTATTTTTTCTGGGTTTTGTTTGCAGATACTTGAAAAATGTAGAATTAGCATTTTTATATTTTTTCATTAAATATAACAACCATTAACTAGCACTAGAACTTATAAGCAAAATTAACATATTTGACAATAATATGCAGTGCAACATATGTTGTAGAATAGCTTCCCTTTGTCTAATGTAATCCATAACAATCTAACATATAGACAGCAAAATTAGGAGTAGGCTCAACATAACTGAGCTTTGTGTAAACCTAAATTTTAATGCTACATATTTAATGGCAGCACAAGCAGTCATAGCTCTTGGTTCAGGGATGGCTGAGTATTCACGTTCCTGTGTCTGTGTACAGCAAAGAGCAGAGCCAAGAGCAAGGTGCTGGTGTGCAGTGGGACCAGGGGAGAGCCTGGAAACCAGCAGCCCTCCTGCAATGCAGTTAATGCTGTTTGCACCACACTGTCAAATAAAATTCTGCTTGCAGGAGCAGTTGCAGGCCAATCACTTCAATTTCTCCCTCTTCCCCTCTTCTTTTTTTTTTGTTCTTGTCAGTCATTTTTTATTACTATTTGAGATTCTCTGTCAGGTATATTTTGAGCGCAGTATGCTCAAGAGGTACATAATAGAATGGTTGGGGTATGAAAACACCTGTGAGCACACGACCTACCAAAACAAGGATCTAGGAGTGACTTTCTTACTCCTACACCTTCCACTGTTTTTCTCTCATTGATGACTGCAAATCTAAGGTAGTTCCACAAAGAGGTATGGTCCATATACTGACTTTTCTTCCTCAGTTTTACATCAATTAAGAAAATATTGTGTACAGATACAACTCCCAAAGTCAGTCCCCTTTTTCTAGAAAAGAACCTGAAAATCTCTCCAAAGCACTTGGCATTATCAGGTCTAACAGGACTGTTAGACTCCACAGTAAACAAATAATTCAATTTCTTTTTCTTGTTCTCTCTTTTTTTTTAAAGGCCTGATTTTGTAACTGGCCCTATGTACTCAACAAAATTAATTTACATTGTACAGAAATCAAGAAAACTACTTTATTTTGCTTCAGTGTAATTTCATTAAAAATTTGCACCAAAAAAAATCCAAATTAAAAAAAACAACCAAACAAAAAAGAAACAAAAACCCCAACCCAAATAAAAAACAAAACAAAAACCCTCCTATGTAAACCTTAAAAAAGTGTGAAAGAGACAACACATGTATATGGTAAATCTAAAAAATACCTTGGTGGAGAAAGATTTACAATTGTATTGTTAGTCTCTTTGTTCTGTAAACATATGAGTATTTTTTATTAAAAAAAAAAGAATAAATGTTATTTTGCATGTCTATGAGGAAGATTTCCCAGATGTAACACAGCCCTACAAACAACTCAGCATTCTCTAAAGCTTTTTACACCCAGTAGGAATGAATAACAGCAGATATCGGATTGTAGGGCTCAAATCTCCTAAACTATTGACTTTGCATATTGACAAAGCAAGGCTTTAATCTGTTGGCAACTAATTATCTTATGGAATTCTTTTCTAGCACCAGAAGTTATCATTCTCTTAACTGCACCAAAGTGGAAGGGAGCATGCTTTGGCTACATGTGAATGGCTAAAAGATGCATAGACATTTTTAAAGTAAAGATAAACAGATAATATTTTAATGAAAATTTGTTTAACTTTACAGATAATGCATTTAACCTATGGCTCCTTATATCCTATTCTCTCTGATAGTATTGATATTACTTTCAAGTAATTCACAAAGCATTTCCACTAACATCTGTTTTCACTAGCCTCTCTTGTGCATTTTTTACTTTATCTTGTCACAGCCAGGTGGTGTACAATGAATTGTCTTACTTCAGCATGTTTTCTTGTGTGTCTTTGTTTTGGCATCTTTATACACTACTGCATTCAGCCCAGAAGCTATGAAAATCCTATGAGAGTCCTTCGTTTCATTATTTTTGCTGAACAGATGAGATTTTTTTTCAAATAATGAAGCACTCTTTTATAATAAAAAACTGTCATAACTGTCATACCCCCAAACTTTAATTAATTCAAACTACAGACATGGAATATTTGAAAACATTGAGAATCAGGACTTGTTTTAAAATTCTCTCTCTCTGTGCATAAAATCTGGACTAAGAAGTGGAGTGTGCATTTTGGCTTTCTCTGGCTAACCTGTCTAGCTGAGGAGCAATACTGCACCACAATGCAGTAATGCAGTTTCCTGGTCATTGAAGGATTTTCATCCAGATGGATAGTGCTTTAGCAGCAAAGCTGAAAGATGATGAAATCTAACTAGCTCAAGCTATCTCACTGAGATAGAGTTACTGGCAATCCAATGTGGAAATTCAGATTTGAATAAGGCTTTACGTGGGTTTAGTGCCAACAAGTTTTATTTATTTACATGTGAAGGAGCCAGGCATGACCTGAAACACCTGTGTGATGCCTCAACATCTTGACTTTTTCAGATGGGGAGGTTATTGGTCTTCACTTTCTAAACTTTTTTGTTCGTGATGGAGCAAGAATCTAGGGGTGGACAGATAGACTAGTGGTGTCAGTTTGTTGTGATGCTGGCTATGATGTCTGTTTTACTACCAATGGCTTTATAGATTGTCATTGTCACTGTCACTAAGAAACAATTGTCATTGTTTCTTAATGACAAGATCTTTCAGCAGCAGCAGCACTTATGTGTCATTTTGACTTTGCTGATTCCTCTGGTCAACATCTACTTTGTGGTCCTTGAGCTTCGCTTTGGAATTAGTTCGTCCCTTAACTCACACTATGTAATGAAATGGATTATGAATTCAATGACCTTTAACAAATGCATTATGATCACAAACTTGAAAATGCTTAAAGTATTTGTGCTGTTTCTTGATTAGACTTGCTGTTTTGATAGTCTGCATGTTTCACATTTTCATGGGTTAAAAGGAAGCTACATAGCTGAGCAATGTGCATATAACACAAATTTCTCTTTTACATCTTCATCTTAGCAGCTTTTAAGGACATTGCTGTTACCTACTCAGATCTGTTCCCTACCATTGCCAAAGCCTAATCTAGGACACTTGTAAAAAACATGAAACTCGACAAAAATTTTGCCAGAAATAGAAGAAGTTTCATGCCTTCATGCACTCTTTTGCTTGCTCTTATATGTTGAAGATAATTCAAATAATAAATAAATTGTATTCTGAGCAACTGATAGCACAGCTAGCTACTCTCAGGATAGCTGAATGACAAGTTTCAATTTCTATAGTAATTAGGTAAAATTTACTATTATAGCATAAGTATTTTAGTAGCAGACTGAATTAAAATATTTACTCATATCTTAGGCCATTTTCATTGCAAGTGACACTTCAGCTGACCAACATGAGACAGAGTGGAAAAAGAACAAAATGATGGTTCTTGAACCCACTTGTAGATCACAAAAAACATTTTCCCCCTTCAGATTCAGGTTCTCAGGTACAACATTATGCGAGTAACTGGGATACTCAAGCAGTAAAAATCATGTCACCAGAAAATCACACTAAAGGAGAGAAATAAGACCAAAAAATTCCAGTGGCCAACTAACCAAAAAATTCCAGTGGCCCAGTCAGCCATCCTGTAGCTGCTAGAGCCTGCTCTAGAGCCTGCTCTGCAGATCAGACTGAGACAGAAATAAAAACTGTCCTTTCCCAGCTAAGGACTTTCATTTGTACCAAAAGGTGCTAACTATGCTATTAAACTCTCAGGCTTGTATTTTATTGATCTTTAATTGGCTTTGAACAAACCAC
This sequence comes from Dicaeum eximium, assembly GCA_013396995.1. Lineage (NCBI taxonomy): Eukaryota > Metazoa > Chordata > Aves > Passeriformes > Dicaeidae > Dicaeum > Dicaeum eximium. The sequence continues at coordinate 2,554,838 of VWZP01009794.1, read as the reverse complement.
ATCTAAGCTAAAGGTACATTCCTCTTTTGAACTTTCTCCCTCCCCATCAAACATTTTCAATGAGAGACTTTCAAGGCTGCCATGTTGATTTTTGAGGCCACATATGGATTTTGTGTGTGTGTGTGTGTGAGAGAGAGGGAGAGAGACAGAACAAGATTTATGACAGTCTTCTAGTAAAATGCAGCAATCAAGTTCACAGCTGAAATAGGTAAGCAATTTAAAGTGAGGAACCACAGAGGAACCCTTAAAGCCATGATAATATGCAGAGAAACTTGGGAAATAAGCATGAATGTAATTGTAAAGTACAACTGGAATTGTAACTCAAATTACATTGGAATGTAATTTATTCACACAATATTACATTTTTCCCAGTCTTAGCCAAGATCTCCTGAACTTTATTTTTGTGCTTCTCTCTTAGTCTCTAATGGCTTCTTTATCAAGGGAAGACTGGCTCTAAACACTGCTGTGTTTTTTGTTTTGGTTTTTCTTTTCTTCCTATGTAACATTTCTAAGACATATCTTCCTTTCTCCATTTAAATATAGAAACCTTATTCAGGCCTTCAACATGCTGTAGTACCTATTAAAAGGCTTTAAAAATTGAAATGGTGCATCATTAGTATGATTCAGGTATGATTCAGGAATCACATTCCACTTACTATGTTGACTGAGTCACATAAGTTTGCCACCATTACTTGCTCCTCAGTTTGCACTGTATGTCCTCAAAGTAACAGGAAATCTTTTCCAAGTTAGTCTTCACCTCCCTATATGATCAGTTATTCCTCGAAAGCATGGTGGTATCCTCTTTTACCCTGTTAGTAGCAAAGGATTTATTTATTCTCCACTTTATCTCTGTTGGAGATGGCAAATGAGAAAGCTCACGGCAACACTGACAGAGGAAAAGAAGACAGCTTCCAGATGTGTCTTTCTGACATAAGATTATATATTTTTTTAAAAGCAACCTGACAGATGGTAAGGAGGACTTCCTAAGGTAACAAAGAATACAGTCTCACTGTATCTATGTTCACCCACTTACTTTATCAGCTGTAAGTTCCAGTTAATCAAACACCTGATGCCAGTGCATTTTTGCACAAATACAGAACCTCCCAGAGCAACAGGGCATTTCATTCTTCTGGGGTAATTAATGGAATTATTAGAATTAATATAATAGAATAGATATAGATAATATAATTAATATAATGCTTGAAGCTTAGATAAGCAAAACTATGTTTTGGAGATCTAATGGTCAAATTCCATTCAAGGGGTTTTTAAGCTTGTAATAAAATAGTTAATACCTTTCTAAATACCTTTCATTACTAATGTTTCCATGGAATATATTATTGTGCTCATATGCTCTTGATCAAAACTCTCCACTTAGTCAAGTTTTACCAGAAGATGTCCCTTACTGTAGGAAGAATTCCTTTATTATTACTGAGCCAAATTATCATTTTCTATCCCAGTTTTTTGTGTGTGTGCATAATTCTTCACATTCTAAACAATTCCCATTGTTTAGTTTTGCCTTCTTATTCCATCTTATTGACCTCAAACCCCTACATGCTTGAAGAGAAGGAGGCTCCTGTTTAAATTGGTGCCACAAAGCACAGGTGCTAATTGGCAGCTCCTGCAGTCTGCAGTAACCTCAGCACTGTGGCACACGGTACTTCAGCCACTTACTCATCAGTGAATCTGCAATGGAGAAGATAAGGGCAGTAGGTCAGCTAGCACAGGTAGCAATACCAATACCTTGAGTAGAAATAATAATCTGTCTGTGCTGGGTTTTTGCTTTAATGATTGACAGTCAGTAGGGAAGATGGGCATGAGGAGCTGAGGGGTCAATAGGCTTCCAAAATTATTCTACAAATGTTTGTAAATCAAATGGCTGCGAAGAAGGTCTGTCTGCTATACAGCTTGCAAATAATTGCCCCCTCCAGTACATGAAACATGGACTGGAATGTTTTCCAAGGTGAGTACTGGAAACAGTCCCCTTGGGTGAACATGGACAGATCTCCATACGTCTGGCAAACACTTTATGCACCAAAATGATGTTTGAAAGGGGAAAAAGGCAGCATGTCATCAGTAACAACCATCTTTATTAATATTCAGAAAGGAGTGATACTTCCATGCATACAGATGTGTTATAAAAAGTAACAGTGGTGAGTTCTAGAGAGTTTGAAGCTTCAAATCCTGATCTTTAATTTCAAAGAAAGGGGAAAAAAACCCCTTAAACAAATAATGTAAAAAACACCATCAGATGTGTCCTCCTTTGAGGCAGTTCATACCAGCCAGCTTGGGTGGTGCCTCCTGAGCATGATTGTTCTCAAGGAGTGCTTTTTGAGTCTCTTACTTTTTCCTTATTCACCTAACTCAAAGGTTTGTGATAGTCATGCAGTGGAAGAATTTCGGAGATGACAGCTCTTGCCCTCAGCTACACTGGGATTATCAGGCAACTGCTCTGATGGTTTTTATGCTGATAATTAAGTCAAGATAATGATCTGGAATGACCAAGTGAAATGATAAAAATCCACTTGGAATAAATAGCAGAGATGAAGAGTTATTTTTTTTCTCTTTTCACCTATGCATTGCACTGAAAGGCCAAGCTCTGGCAATACACTCTGGCATGGTACCAGTATGTGCTCTGCACTTGGATTTGAAATGTCCGTGTTGACAACTCTTCTCAGCTATTTGCCTTACAGTGCAGATGTGCATCCTCCGTGCATTTATATTTCCCACAATACGGTGTCACACCTCCTGTGAAGCCAGTTCAGCAGCAGGTATCACTGAGTGGCAGCACGCTGCTGGCTGGGCTCCCTCCCCTCTCCAGCACATGAAGAGACTCCAGGCTTCTGAAGCAACACTCAATCCTTCATGGATTAAATTCTTCTTCTATGCGGAAGAAACGCAAACAAATACTGAAATATCTTTTGCAGGAGCAAAGTTTGAGTAGTTGATAACACGCATATCATCATCCTCAAACTGGGCTGAACAAACATCGTCAAGCCGGCTCTGAAAAAGCCGGCTGGTACTCGCTCATTCACAATGCCCGGTTCCGCGGACACTCACGACTGTCCCACCTCGCCACCCCTCTTCTCCCGGCCGCCTCGGGCCGCCCGTGCCGGCGCTGCCGGGCTCTGCGGGCACCCCGGAGGCGGCAGCAGCCCCGCCGCGCCGGGCGGAGGCGGCGCCGGGGGACTCGGGTGCCGCAGCCCCTCCGAGCCACCCGGGGGCCGCACGGCCGTGGGCACAGGAATTGTATGGGCTGGAGGCAGCGCCGCTCAACATCCAGGTCACGCCCTAGTGTCCCCTTCTTTTTTTTTTTTTTTCGTTTTTCTTTTTCTAAGGAGTGGGCGTGAGGGAATTAACGCCGAGCGAGCCGCGAAGCAGCGGCAGCAGCATCTGGGGAGCCGCGTGCGTGAGGCAGAGGAGGCAGACGCGATTACTTCAGAATTTATTTAAGGACTGGTGAAAACCACTGCAGCGGCTCCAGGGGAAGTCCCCGCGCAGAGGAGCGCTCCCCGCCCGGCACCGCCGCTCCCTCCGCCTCCACCCCCGGCCAGGCTCCGGCCCCGGCCACGCTCCGGCCCCGGCCACGAGGCGCCTGCCCGCGCCCGGCGTTCCCCAGTGTGTGATAATAATTACACGCCCGGACTATTGAGATTATGCCAGGTTTTATCCCTGCTTTCTCACGGTCGGATTACCGCAGATGATACGTTTTATTACGCTCTACGGTTAGAAGAGATGTTGTGGCGTTTGCCTGAGCGCCTTAAATTACAGGATGTAGTGGCGTAGCGCTGCCGGGCCGCTCCCGATGCCGCTGTCCCCTGGCAGCGCTGCCCAGGGCGCGGCCACGTGCCTTTGGTGACCGCCGCCCAGGGCTCTGCCGGTCCGTGCGGCTCACAGCGGGCTTTGCACGGTGCCAGCCAGGCAGCGATGTGCCAGCCAGGCAGCGACGAGCCGTGGGCAGAGGATTTCTCCCTGTAAAGCAGAAAACCGCGTTTGCTTTTTGATCATGCAGGCAGTCGTGCGTGCGTGTGGACTTCAGTCACGCACAGAGACATAATTACCCTGGGAGGTATCGAAGAACCAGAGAAGCCAGATACCGCTCAGTTAAGTTTAGCAAAAGATAAGAAATAAAGATGCTTTCGCCCTGCCCCCTCCCCCTGTGACCGTTTGCCTCCAGCTGCAAAGATGCTGCTGCTCGAAAGGGGCTGCTGGAGCTTTAAGAGCCGCTCCCCCCCCTCCTGCTCCCGACAATGGTCTGAACCGAGCTCTGCTTCCCAAAGCAAAATTTGTAATATGCCATTTTTCCCATGGATGCTTCTCCTCTTGGCTGCTGACGAAGTGACCGAAGAAAATGTTGAGGTGCCAAGCAGCGAGACTTGCCGGAGGACGGGTGCGGGGGCTTGGGGTTCCTCGGAGCAACGCCTGTGTCACCATTTCTAGGAAGATGGTCCAGGAGTGCTCGGCTGTGTGAGTCCCCGCTCGAAGCCGGTGGAGACTGCGGTTGTTATTGATCAAGTGAAATAGCAGACGCCGAAATAAAAGATACTAGGTACTGAACCTTCTATTTCTGAGTTAGATATTCCTTCCTTAGCCCCGATATTCTCAGGGGATGCAGTGGAAATGCAAAATCTAGCTGTCTGCTTCTTGTTGTAGCACTTCTGTGGTATTTAAATGCATTTCTATAACGGGAGTTGGGGGATTTCAGACTAAAAAATGTGAAATCAACTTATTTTTTTGGTTGTGGTTAAGGGAGGTATGAGGTAAGAGGGATGACATAAAGAACAGATAGTTGGAATGAGTCCTTTTTCTAAGGTACTGTGTTGACCACCCCTCCTGTGTGGAAGGAGTGCAGAATGCTTCTGTTAAAGGTGATATCATAGTTTAATGGAGACTGGAAGGTAAGGAGTTAACTAGGAGGAGGAATATGCATGTAATGCAACTCAGACAATAGGAAGGGTTTTTCTTATTGGAATTACACTGTGCTGCCTAAGAGCAATCCTGCTGAGGACATCTGAAGAGACATCATTTCAGTAAGATCTGGTTTTATCAGTCACTATATCTATTTAATGATTTGGAAAAAATAGCTTGTAAATGCAAAATACCCGGAACGATCCAATGAAATGAGTTTTCAAGCTGATGTCACTGTGGACAGGCTAGAATATATGGTTGGTAGATTTCTACTTCTTTTTCCTGCAGCAAAATTACAAGTAACTTGAAATGACTCCTCAACTGTGGTGTGCAAATCAAACATCAGAGTAAACAGAAAACAAGCTTTTAAAGCCAGTTATGGATAGAAAGGTGAGGGACTAAAATTAGATTCACATCTAAGGTGGTGGCCTTCAAGGTGAGCAAAATGAATGCTTGTCAGGCAGAATGTGTCTTCTTATTCCCAGAGCTTCCCAAGTGAAAGAACTCAATCTAGTAAATAATTTCCAGGCTAAATGAGATTGCCAAGGTGTTTGTTACAATATTCACTTAAATAAAGAATTCCAAGACTCTTGGACAATTGAGATAACAGAAGATGCCAAATAGGGTGGGGTCCAGTGAGAAGAAGGAAGACAACTTTTTCATTTTCCACCTCTACAGGATATGCACCACAGAAATTTCAATTAGTTTTAGAGAAGGTCAGTATTGAGGACATACTTTGATACCTGGTCCATACATGATCATAATCAGAGAGAAGTTAATATAAGAGAGTTGCTATCAATTAATTTGTTAATGGAGTCCCCTCCTGAAAAGAAGCTTTATATAACTCTTAACCAAGGATGGCCATATCCTGTGCTCTGTGTTGCAATTTTTGTCCATTCCCCTTATCTGGATGTTTAAACTGAGCTGCAGAATTCCTAATTGAGCTAATATGGAGTTCACTCTTGATGGAGACATAATGCAGCTAATGCTATAGATTTGCTAAGACATTTTTGCATACAGCCTGGAAAATCTTAGTGTAATGACAGTTCTTTCCTCCTCTAGCAGGACAGTTTACTTCAAGCAGTCATTGCTTTTTGCCAGTTGAGTGTTGTGTGTTTAGAGGGGAAGCCTGTTCATGATTTCTGGTAATATAGTAGGCAATGGTCACATAACGTCCAGCATGCTCCCTGGTATCACACAACAGGCATTTGTGATCTTTATGCCTTTGTTTGGAGGGAGTAAAATTACACAAGATTAATGGCTTGTCTGTATTAGCGACTTTTCCAACCATCTGTACTGATCCAAATCCACTGGAGTCCATGATGGAATTTCCATTAATTCAAGCATTTGCTGGATTAGATTCCATGCAAATAACTAGAGAAGACACTAAACTAGGAACCAGTCAGCCTGGAAAGGGCTTTGTAGTAGATGGTGCAGTAGATACGTGATGGACAAGAAAGATAATGTGTTTAGAGAGCTTCAGTGTACTGCTTCTCAAGCTGCCATTGTGTATGGCTGTGATGCCTGAGCACTCATGTCCAGAACTACTACTAAAATAAGAGCCTAGGTTTTGTTTCGAATTAGAAGAGTTCTAAAGTTATTGCATTACCTAAAAGTCTATTTCTAGGGAGTGTTTATGCGCTACATGGATTTCAAGGGAAGCAGGAATTCGTCAGTATCCTGCTCCCCCTTCAGAACCTCTCTGGGGGTTTGGGATAGTTGCAGGTGCTACACAAGTTCACAATGTGTTGCAGTCCTTGCAAGTTCTGGATTCTGTGGGGGCATCCTGACCAGGGGAATTGTAATGTCTTCTCTGTGGCGCAGAATTGATCTAAGGAACAGTGATTATGTATTAACAGTAAAATGCTGGTGACTTCATGCATCTTTCATTGAGGGATTGCTTTACTTTCATTCAGAATACTGGGTGAAGTGATAAACTTTGTACTGTAGTTCAGTATCAATGGAGCTTTTCTATTTAAAGAAGGAGAAACGCATTTGAAAAGTTATACTTTTGTTAGTTTAGATCAGTCAAGCATAACTTTAGTTAAGTTGTATTGCTACAGGGCAAGTCAGCCTTTTTCTGGCAAAGAACACAAGCTTTCCTTCTCTTCCTTTGAATGAAGAGGTATACAGTGCACAATCAGCTATTAATGTCACTCTTTAAGGTGAAGAATATGCTACCTTGATTATCCCTTTCTCTCCTCTCCTTCCTCTTCTCTGCAGTCCTGGCTGCGTGGGAAGTGTTGCACAGAATGATGTACAGGAGAGCTTATTCAGTTATCATGGACTTCTGTGGTCTTGAAAATATGGGACAGAGGTTTTTAATACACCAATTGCAGTTCTAAACACACACTGGAAAAAAATTTCAGCTCCCTCAGTGTTCATTCTTCGCTGCCTGCATTCCACTCAGCATGTCTTCAGGTTGGAGTAGATGATCTCCAGAGGTTCCTTGCAACCCTAAGTATTCAGTGATTCTGTCATATCCTGATAGAGCAAGGTGGCTGTCCACTCATGAGTGGGTTGCTGTAGTTACCTGGTCTGTACCTCACTTTCTCCTGATGAGCAGGATGGTCAATTCAAGTCTTAATTACCTGTTCCCCCTCTACTTCCATTCCTCTCCCAACTTCTTTTCTGCAGTTTTCTTGGGCAAAAGCCTGCAGTTCTCTGGTGGCACAATGAGCTCCGGTAGCTTGCCAGATGCACGGCCAGGCACCACTGGTATAACCAAGTAGGGTTTGAGGGATCAAGTCTTGGTAAAGAAATCCTTAGTAAAATCCTTCAGTGGGAATTTACTCAGTCTCTGCAAAGGTGCCTCCTTATGGCTGGGTACTGATACTTGAGTTTACTCAATTCAATGTCATTCATCACTCCTTTGAAAAGAAGCAAAGTCTGTGTTTTTGAGTTCTTGGATTTATTTGGTGGTTGATTTGTCTGAGTCCTATCCCATGGAATTGTTCCGTGTGCAAAGGACCTTTGGAAGTCATCTGTGACAGCCCCTTGCCCAGTGCTGGGCCAAGTGCAAAATAAGATGAGTCTGCTCACTGAAGGTTTGGAAAATAAAAAGAAGATTCACTGTTAACTGTAATTTTCAGAAATTTAGGGCAGATTTTTATGCACTCTAATTTGGTCACATTTAGATTTTGTCATGTTACCTGAAATTTATAAGAGAAGCTAGTTTGCAATTTAGAGTTGTGGCAATGCAATTCAAGGTTTCTGTTTTAAACTTCAGAGACAGGATTCTAATGCTTCATGTACCTTGTTGCTTGTCTTTGCTTTTTCTCCATTTTTTGTCACTGTCAGTTCTGAATTCTTTTTCACTAATAGGACTCATCAAAGAAATGTAACTGTAATTGCCTTGTAGGAGTTGATAGAATGTATAGAGTAGGGAAAGGGATACTATGTTGGGATAACAAATATCTGAACATAGAAGCTGGCATGTGCAGACCAAGTAGAGAGATTAAAATACATGCACAGACTCAAATATGTTTATGCATCTGATTTTCAGTGTGCATTCAGAGTTGAATGAGAAACTAACTGTCTATTACTGCTGTATAAAACCAATTCAAAAGAGTAGAGGCCTGAGAGTTTTCATTCTGATCTTTGATCTTTTTGGGCTATTCCTGGGCATATGGTTATATTCCATCAATCATATGACAGGCTGATAAACACAGTTAGAAATCATGGAATATACAGATATCAATATAGGAATGTGCTTGGTCCATCCAGCAGTTACGGATGTTATGTTCAGTTCTGTTCTGAGTAGAATTGATGTCTATATGTTTAGTAAGAACTGAGTACCTGAGACGAATACCTGCCATGTGTGCATGGATCTGTTGAGCTGTACATCTATCATTAAGTTCAGGATGCAGCTGTCATGAAATTTACATGCATTTACACTGCATGCATTTCATATACATGCTGTGTATATGAAATTTGATTCATGCATATGTAGGGAAAAGTATCTGAGTTTTTTCAAAAGTTATGCAAACTCACGGATCAGCCACAAAAGTATGTGTGGCGTGGTAGTTCTGAAGTGTAATAGAAGTGAGCCTGCCAATAGCCTTATTTTGAGCCTTTTAGAACTGCAGGACTGAATATGGCTCCCCTATAAATACAATTGAAAAAGGTATATATTTTTCACAGAAAGAATGACTTATTCTGGTTAATTTATTAGAAGGATCACTTTCAGTGTTTAATGATTGAAATCCTTCCTGTATAAAATATACTTCAGCTTAACACAGATTTATGGTCTGTGATAAGTGGGGAAGAGTAGGTAGGTAGAGTGATTCCTTCTAATTTCATTGTATGAAATATTTCAGCTGATTATATTATGAAACCAGACTAAAAATTGTTGGGGCGATGGAGATTTTTAATCACCAAATTTAGGTTTAAAATTCAAATTACATAGAATGAAAATCAGAAATAGCCCTCTTCCCCTACTGTAAATTTTAAAATCTAATTCAAGTTACACAGGATATCACCACGTTAGCAATCAGACCAAACTGATCATAGCAATGCTATTTTTATTTTATGTTTTAGCATTAATCCTTCAGTTGTTTCTGTCTGCATGTGTAATCTTGGTTGTCTATGTGCTTCTGGTGTATGTAAACTAGATTATTTTCAGTGATAACTAAGCTGGGAGCTGGCTCTTAAATTTAAATCTCCTGACCCTGTGTGTGAACCACATCATCCTGTGGTTTGCCAAAGGTTGACTAATACATGCACACACCATCAGTAAGATGATGTCAAGAACTCTTGTAACTCTGTGACATAATTCACTTCCTATATAAAGATCCAAATACATTTGTGCCCTCCTATCTGTCCTCACCTTCCCATCTTATACTACTAGACTGTGATCGGTCTGCTTGCTGACGCTCCTCCTCTGTTTCTGGGAAGTTCTTCCTCTGCTTTACCTGCCCTAGCTTTTGTTGCAGTCCCTCTTGATAAGCCTTCCTGCTATCCAACAGGGAATTCATAAAAGGTGTAATAAGGTCCTGGGGAAGTAGCTCTATTCTTAAGCATGTGCTTGGGAGCAGTGTTAAATGGTGGCTGCCTCAGGGCATTGAAAGCATCCCATGTGTTGGCACATGTAAGAGTGGTAAATGCCAAAAAAGTTTTTAAAAAAGAAAACAAAAATGCTTTTCTAAATGCAAGAAGACACAAATCATAGTAAATCGAACAGCATGGCACACTAGGTCTTTCATGAATGGCTGTAAGAAATCTTTCTTTGGAAGCCCCACAGCAAACCTGCAGTTGCTTGGGATTTTGTTCCCTTTTTTGTGGCTTGGTGACCCAGGAGCACTCTGAGAAGCCAGGTTTCCTTCAAAGTTGTTTGGGGTCCTCATGGACCCCCACAAACAGTCTGTGTGGGGTCATGGTCCAGGATTCCCATGTCTCCTGCTCCTCACTGTTGCATGGGTCAAATTGTCCTTTTCTGTCACAGCCTACCAGCATTTCTATGTGGCTCAGGTTAGCAGACTGCTTTGCTGTATTTCTCTTCACTCTCAGGGTGGGGGAGGGAGAGGATGCGTGTGTTTCCAATGGAATAATGGCATTGATCTCTGAACTTCCAGAAAGCGATGTTCATCACCAGGCTGACTGCAAGAACTGCTGTACCTTTTAAAGATACTCCTGGGGCTGTGAGCTGTGGGAGAAAACTTCCAAATAGCAACTGCCTACACCAGGAGCTGCCCACCCTTTCCCTGCCTTCTCTGCTGTCTTAGTCATAGCCCAAGTTTGTTACTTGTGCTGTCAGAACAATGCAGTCCAGGGATTCAAATTAAGAACAATTTATGGCCCCCTGCCCTCCCTGAATGCAACAGCTGAGAGGGACAAGATGTGATAATTTGATGTGATAGTGCCATGAGCATTTAACTCATGGATTCCTTTAGTATCTCACAACCACTTAGAAATATGGCTTCCCACATCCCCATAATGACTTTAAGAGGAGATTTCCTATCTAGTGTGAATGAAAGGTGCTGAGGTAGCAACAGCTGTCCACACAGGTTTCCCTGCCTATTCTCACACACCCACCAGCATTCCCACAAAATTGTACCACTCTCACTCTGCCACAGCCTGTGTGCAGGGGTAGGATATGCTGTGCCCTTCACACCAGAAACCTGATCTGCATGTGTAGCACATGGGAAGTAATTTCTTGAATTATGAAGCTGCACCGATGAGAATCCCCTGGGACAAGAAGTGTGACCCATGAGATGCTGATGATTGTGAAGCAGGAAGGGTTTGGTGACAATCCAGATTGTTAACTTTGGTCTTGGAGAATGGGCATGCGGAGATCATGGTCTCTGACCACCTGCTGCATACCAAAAAGTTATGATTGAACTGAGCAAGTGGCAGATGGCCTTGGAATTTTTAAATTATCCCTTTGCTCACTCTGAACTTGACTATCCCAAACTGGTTAGCCACAGGTGGGAGCTGATTGGAGACTGGTGATTGCCTCTTGCTGAGTGCAGTGTACTTACACAATGTTGTGAGAGGTTCCTGGAGGCAAGGCAGGCTTCCCTGGCTGACATCCCGAATCCCAAGGTCCCTGTGGACAGTGGACAAAGCAGTCAACATCAGCAAGTTCTCCCAGGGATTCCTAAAGCTTCTCCCTGTACACAAAGTGGGGGTTTGAGATTTACATAAGAAGCTTTGTAGCTGAAGCATGGGACTAGGTGATGTTATTTGCTCTGCTCAGGACAGATTTAAGAAACAAACAACAGTGATTCTGTTCCTGATAATTCAATTTGCACAAGATATCACAGAGATGTAATTAGCAGAGTTTCTAGTTCTTGACCTCTTACTGAACAAGCTCACTGGAGAATAACATCCCCTGAGGATGGGAATAACTAGATAGAAAAATAGATTAACCTGGCATTGTTAAGGCAGCATGATACTGGATCAATGGTTAGCCTGAGCTGTACTGTAGAATTGCCTAGAGGAGGACAAAATCTGGCAATTAGTGGCAGCTACTGGCATCAATACCAACAATTCAACAGTAAAATTAAGTAAGAAAAGGGAGAACTACAATTGCAGAGGAAGTTATTTTAAGAGAGCATTATTTCCAAAACTATTAATTTAAAATATTTTGTAACCGTCCATCTCCTTGCAGTCAGTCTTCAGTTTTGGGAAGCACATTCAAAGTCTTTGCTTTGTGGAATTAGTCACTGTGCCTAATCCCTCTCTATTGACCATCTGATTAACATTGCGCACAAGTTTAGAAGTGGGAACAATGCAATAGTCTACTGTGTCCATGTGACAGAGTTTATTCCTCTTAGGAAATATCCTCAAATGTTTTCACTACTGAAAAGCTGTTCCTTGATTTGTGCTTATTTTAAAGAAATGATGTGTGAAGTGATGCCAACGATAAACGAGGACACCCCGATGAGTCAACGGGGGTCCCAAAGCAGTGGCTCGGACTCGGATTCCCATTTTGAGCAGCTGATGGTGAACATGCTGGATGAAAGGGACCGTCTCCTTGACACCCTTCGGGAGACACAGGAAAGCTTGTCACTGGCACAGCAACGCCTACAGGATGTCATCTATGACAGAGATTCCCTCCAGCGACAGCTGAACTCAGCACTGCCTCAGGTATGTACTTAATACAGATTCTTTTTTTTTGTTTGTTTAGGTTCACTAATTTTTTACTTAATACCACTTACTTTAACCCTAATCAGTATGTATTCCTTGAGGTCCAAATTTTGCTCCCGTTGATGTCAGCTGCACAACTCCTGTTGAATTAATAGCACCTGGTTTTACCTCTATGGGACCCCTTTTCATATTTAAGAGTAGGAGTAATGCTGCTGACTTGAAGGAGAGCAAGATGAAGGCCTGTAGCTGCTGGTTCTTTTGGCTGTTGCTCTAGCATTTACAACAGGTGAGAGGTCATTTAAATAAAAGATCTAGTGGTAGAAATAAAGCAAAAAGAATGAGGATGTTTTCTAGAGACTTTTTTTGTAATAAACAACAAATAAAACTAACTTATATAGGTTAAATAAGGTACCCACAAAAACAACTGATACCTTAATATTTTAATTCAATTAAGTTTAAATATTTATATAAATCTCATTATCTAAAGTTACCCTAGTCTTTTTTAGGAACTTCAAAACTGAACGACTTCAGTTGAAATACTAATGTGATATTGTATTTCAATATTTTATGTCAATATAATTGTTTTTAAAAATGAGAATTAAAAGTAAAGAAAGATCTTACTTCAGTCTGCGTATGCGGCCAGAGGTTGGAAAGATACCGTGATTCAAAATTCAGGTTTTCTCCATATTTTTTTCTTTGTGTCTCTCAGCTGTCACTTATTAGGGAATGTGACCATGAGGGCCTAGGGAGGAATTAGGACAGTGTGTGGTTGGAATAAAGAGGTAATAAGGATGAATGACATGAGTAAGAAAATTTTTAAGAGTAGAAGAGGAAAATGGCACCCTCTGGAACAGGGAACAGCAGTTGTTCAAGGGTTAACCTCAGCAGGTTTTTGAAATATCTTGGGATAGGACTAAATGAGAGAGAGAGAGTGTGTAATAATTTGAAGAACAGCATTAGCAACTTGAGCATTAACTCCAGACAGTGAGAATGCCTGCAGCTGTCTTGGGACAAACAAAAAGGAGTAGCAATGATCTTGTTTAACTGTAAAATCAAGTTCGGGTTTTTTTTTTTCATTTTTCTCTTTATTTGTGGGCAGTTGAGCTTCTTTTGTACAGGTGTCTCTACACAGAAGAGTAGAAAAGAGTAAGTGAAAGACAGCATAAATCATTTATTCAAAGATTTGCTGCTGGACATCTGAAGAAGAGAGGACGCTCTGCGTCTGTGAATTCCCATTCACTGTGGTGCTCAGTGTGCAGAGGCCCTCTCCACTGAGCCCCTGTTGAACACTAGCAGGGGTCTAAGCCCTAATGTTTTTGTGTCTTGCATATGCAGAACTCCTGCTAAAATACTGGAGACTAGCTAAGGAAAATAGTATTCAGCATAAATGTCATACAGAGCCTAAATAAACAATAAATTCTTAGGAAATGGATCACAATAGTATTTTATTCTTTATTTCTTCTAGTAAGAAATAAAAAATAAAATTATATTGTGTTATGTAGTTTTGAATGTTTGCTATACACCTCCTAAATGCAATTTATTTGTCAGGTGAATGCTTTGGTCTACCATGTACCATTAAGAATGTGTTTCAGGTAGCACATTCATTTTTACATCTAAGAGAGATGTAGGTTTCCCATATGAGGAACTGTGTGACACACTGCTTACACTTTAAAGCAGAACCAAGTTTTTTGTCCATCAAATATGTTCTCTAGATCTTCATGTAAGTATTTAAAGTCTGTAGAAATCTGTTCTTATAAGTAGAGAACACTGGCTTAGTAATATAACATTCTAGTAATAGAGTCTTTCAAGAATATGATTTTCATGTCACTGTCATACTATTTATTTTCAGTTCTGGACTTGACATATTCTACATAGTATTTTTGCAGCTTTTTGGTTTATGGTGTTAAGAATGGCAAGCTTGCCTTGCTCACTCCTGTTGTAGCCTTCTGACAAAATATTACCTAGGAATTATTACCTAGTGGAGAGGAAGAATTCTCCCTTCACTCAATTTAGGAGGAGAAATATATCTATATGATAATTATCATTTAGTTACAATGTGACATCTAACGAGTCTTGCTTTATCAGAATTTATTCTTTTAGTTCTTGATCCCTCAAGTGGTTGTCAAAATTCAATTATTTCTTAGTATTTACATAGTGCTTTGTGCTTAGAAACTGTGTATTGGCACAGTTGTATTCCAAAGCTTTTTTGTTAGGATGCTGTTTTTCTTTATTGTCTGTTTAACTGTTCACAGTGGAAAATACATTCTGGAAAAATCATTGCACTTGTAATAAATAGAACCCGAACAAAAAGAGCTTCCATGAAGACTCAGCTGTTGAAAAAAATCTTGTCTGATTTGAAATAGGAAATCATAAATAACATTAAATAGGAAGCTTGTGATATCAGTTAATGCTGTTACAGCTGTTAAGGCCGTAGCCAATGACTGTAAATGTCTTTTAAGTTTTTATACTGGTCTGCACTGCAACAGAACAATGTATAATTAACTATGTCTTTCACATCTGAGTTGCAGAAATATATTTGTCATGCTAAATGCTATCATTGAAATAAATTTTATTTCCATTAGATTGGCAGACTTAACTTTATGAACATCTATGTGTAACTGAACAGCTATGTTTAAGGAAGGAGGGGAAAAGTGAGCAGACAATTACAGATCAGCTAGTCTAAATAAAATAACAGGGAAGGCTTTAAAACTTGTTTTGGAGGAAAATCTAATGATGTGTCAAAAAACTGACTTAAAAATATGACAAGGGTTTATCAAAATTATACAAAGTAACTCAACATGACTCTTCAGTACCAGAGTTTTTAAATTGGGAACTACAGTATCCCTAAAATTGTATCTTTTGAAATCATTTCATTTAAATTACTAATAGATGGGAGGTATGTGAGGAAAAGCAATATAATAATTAGTAAGTTAAGTAACAAAAGAGAGAGAGGAAGAATTTTCACTTACAGTAGACTGGCAGGATGGAAGGAGAGTAGTAGTAGTTAATGGATGTTGAGATCAATTTTTATTAATTTGAGCATAAGAAGAAGCATGCTAGTGGAAATTTCAGATGACACAAAATTGAGTTGAATACTCAACTAAGGGAGTATCATAATACACAAGAACAAGAGTAACAGAGTTGGGATGGTGGTGCGTGGTGCAAGGGTGAGGGCCTTATATCTAGCAGGTAATAAAAAAATTCATGACCTTTTAGGTAGCAGCAGTAAAGAGGGATAATATATGGTTTACAATGGTGGTAGGCAGCCAGTGGGAGTTGGAGGTAAAAAATGGAAAGTAACATTTTGAAATGTGTTATGTAAGAGACTTCTGTTGGAAGTAGGTAAATATTAATGCAGTTAAACCAAGGGGTGGTTTGGACTTTATTTATCTGAGTTTTGGCTCAGTAAGGATTGAGAGTCAACCTCAAATTGGAAGAGATTAAGAAAAACTCTGGTAGAGGAAAGAGGGAGTAACATCTTCTGCCTGAAAAGACTAATTGAAGTTTTCTTATTTCTGGGGGAAACTGACTTGAGAGGGACAATGAGTGATTTCACAGATTTTCTTGGAGAGACAGGAAGATGGAATGAACAGGTGAAGATGAAAGAAACATTTTAAGCCAAAAATAATGTTGATGAAGGAATAAATGACTATAGGGTACCATGAATAAAGATAGATCATTCATCAAAAGGAGGTCTTGAATTATGAAGGAATGGCATCTTAGACAAAGACACAGTGAAAACGCAAAACTGTTTCCAAGATGAAGCTGGTATAAAAGACATTATATATCACAATACCTTTGCTTAACCTGTGAACCTGACCCAGAACACCCCTTCAGGTTCTTTATTTCAGACTTTATTGTAGAAATATTCAGAATCTAATTCACAAGTGATCTTGTTTAGTCTTCCCAAAGCTGCCTGTTGACAGCAGAAGCCTCTAAGGAAAGTGTGTTTGGGTGTGTTTGGGTCTGCACTGCATGTTCCCCAACAGCAGGAATTTATTGCATTTAGGTCATGACTCTTGAGTCCAGAAAAAAAATTGATAAATACAATGAACTACACTGTAATGAAGAAGCATAAAATCTAAATACTTATTAGTGTGTTTTTTATTTTATTGGAGTAAAACTAGGTCTTTTACTGTAACATAAGAAAGTGTTCTGCTGAAAAGGTTAGGAACTCTAACTCCATTTTTGAGTGCTAGAAAGAGGAAAATGTTCAGTTACAACTTTCTCAAGTGAATTTAACCATGATCTTCTCTAAGCTGAATTGTCTAGAAAATATCACCTTTATTAGTTACCTAGTAAATAAACTGGAAAAATACAGTGTATATCATTGTAAGACTTCGAATGACACATAGAATCATAGGAGTTATAAATGTACTCTGCTAAACAACACTGAACGAGTCTTGTTTTTTGGTTGTTTTATTGTTTCTTTTAGCCTTTCAAGAATTAGTTTCAAGGTGTGAAAGATACTATTTATATGAAGATGTTAATAAGTTATCACTCCCTAGTCAAGTTTATTTTGTTCATTAAAAATGTACTTGCTCAGTGATTTACTTAGAAATTATTACTCACAGAATAGTTGAGGTTGGAAGGGACCTCAGGAGGTCACCTTGTCTAGCTTGTCTGCTGAAGCAGGGTTACTAAGAGCAGGCTGCCAGGACTGAGTCCAGATGGCTTTTGAATATCTCTGAGGATAGACTCCACATCCTCTCTGGGCAACCTGTGCCAGTGCTCAGTCACCCTTACTGTAAAAAGTAAAAAATGTGTCCTGATGTTCAGGAGGAACCTTCTGTGTTTCCATTTGTGTTCATTGTCTCTTCAATATTGCATTAATAGAAAGTCCTGATTTTACTGACCATTTATGGTAGCAGATTTTATTTTTTAATGGCTATAAATCTTTTCATGTATTCATCATCAGAATGTGCACCTATGATATATCTTTTATAGTCCTATTGACTGTCACCAGTCAACTCATTATTTTCCATATGCATTAGCATAGTTTCCAGGAGGATCTGCTGCATGATCTTGCTGGTCACTGAGGTGAAACTGACTGGCCTTCAGTTCCCTAAATATTCCTTTTGAACCTTCCTAAAAATTAGGGTTTACATGTCTGCTTTTCCAGTCAGTGGGAACTTCACAAGGCTGACAGAACTTCTCAAATATGATGGATAATGGCTTAGACACTTCATCCGCCGGTTCCCTCAGGACACGTGGATGCATCTCTTTAGGTGCTATGGACCTGTGCACCTTCAGGTTCCTTAGATGTACATAATCTCAAGCCTGCTCTTCATTGAGTGGTTCTGCATTCTCCCAGTCCATGCCTTTGCCTTTTGCACCTCGGGATGGTGTGGCTGGAGTACAGTGCATCCTTTGCATGGCTTTAAAGGGCTTAACTTATATGAGTTGAATTCTTCTATGCATGGGTATAAAACTTCCTGTCTTTAAAACAGACCTTTTAAAATTAAAGCAGTCCAGATTTGTTATTCTTTGGTAGAGATCAATAATTTATACTCAGAGAGACCATTGGAACTCTATTTTCTTATTTTGTTTATTTCCAGCAAGTTTGAGTATGTTGTGATTCAAGTTAATCTCTCTGGTGAAAATCTAAACACCTAGTTCTAGTTGAGTTTACATTCTTTTGAATGCTGCAAAAAATTTTTTTCTTCCTCTTGAATAGACATTGCACTGTTTGCAAATATTTCTGGATATAGATGGTAGAATTGTTTGAAGCATGGAACTGCAATACTAAAATGAATCCTTTTATATCCTCTGGTACCCAATAGATTTCAACTAAATTGTAATTGTTAGCTACAATAATTCAGTAATAAAATCAGTAATAGAAATATAGTGGTAATCATTAAGGTTTTATTTGATCTAATAAGATACTACTCATTTAGAAATGCTTACTGGAGGCATGATAGAAGGGAAAATCCAAAGAGGGAAATGTAATGACCTTGTTTTATTGAACCAGTTTATATAATTTGATCAATCTTAACCTTTAATAGGATTGTGATTAGAGAATTTTGTTGATAGACTTGCAGTTTCTTCCAATACAGTGAGTAATGAATTTTTTACTGCCAGAGACAAGAAAGGTATAGGGAGACAAGAGTAAGTCACTAGGGCCTTATTCTGAGGTTGTGTTCTCTGTTAGATGTGTGTGCATATAGTACATGGATGTAAAATACTGGCATTGCCCAGATACATACATAGATACAAAAATAAAATAGCCTGACAGAAGTAAGTACATAGATTTAAACAGTAATAATTAAAATAGATTTTGTCTATTTAAGATTGGACATTTGCTGTTTGGGTGAAAATAATAGCTTGACCCACAGTATTGTTCTCAAAACAGCACTTGTTCCTGTGATGAAGATGGAATTATGTCTTTTTTTCACTATTTTCTTCTGGCTGTGCTGAAGAACATAGAGTACCAATGGCATCCTGTATATTTGAATGAATAATCAGTACTTTTTCTGAAGTTCTAAAAACATCCTCTTGTGTGAAGGACTTCTGTAAGTTCTCCATGTATTTTTTTATCTTGCAAGATTATGCATTTTTCTCAAATTTCCAGGGAATAATTTAAAAAGAATTCCAAGTAGTGAAATGGAGATCTGAGTGAGATGTGTCTGAGGGGAAAGTTCCAAGTTTTCTGTCTCAAAAATCCAGTGATATACTCTGTATTCATGGGTAAAAACTAAAGCTTGACCCAGTGTTTCTGTCTCTGAATTTCCTCTGGTTTATAGTTTTGTGGGCTACTATATATAAACATGTGAATTTTCAGGTGTTCTGAATCCATGCAGTTCCCATTAAAATCAATGGAAGTATGTTTGTGACTGCCAAAATCAGCTTAGATTACTAAATAACATAAATATTTTATTAAACAAATTGGAATGATGCTTTTTTGCTAATTATCTTAGCTATTTGTCTCAAGATATTAACATTGAGGTGAGCATATTGAGATGAATGCAAAAAATCAGATACTAACCATAACTATTAGTTCTAATAGAGTAGATATGGAAATACATGGTTTTACATTATTTAAATGTATAGAGGGGACACAGCATCTGGAAATCAAAGAAAACTTGGCATTATAAACTTGCAATGGTTTAAGTGCAACACAATGCTGAAGTATTAGTTGTGTCCAACCTAACAAATGTTTAGGAAGAATTTAAGGTTTTCCTTCCTCAGTAACAGAACATTTAACATCACATGGCAGTTCTTGTTTTCACATAAAATTGAATGAAAGTTTTTTACATATTGTTAAATGCCAATTTTATTCTGGTGGATGATTCCTAACTAATATTATCTGATAAAAGATAATACTGACAGTATCCATGGTTTAAGTAAGACAGTGTTTTAGCTGGGTCCTCTATGCACTATCTTTTTATTTTTTAAACCACCATCATGTTCCCAACAGAGCACAGTTAAAGGTATAATTATACATACAAGTAACAGTTTGAATTCTTTTTGAGTGAGTTTATTTCCTTGCTGTTGTGAAGCTCTGTGTATTCAGAAGCATATTGCAAATAATTATAAGCAGGACATTTTCTCTTAAAAGCTTTGGACTTAATAAATGCTCGATGACTGAAGAAGACTGATGTAGCCATCCAGCAGAGGAATAAAATGGGATATGGGGAGAAAAGACAGAAACTTAAATATTTAGAGGAGGAGGAACATGTGGTGCATGCCTGAAGCAATCAACAAGACTGTGTACTCCCATTTCATTCTGTATCTGCTTCATAAACATTGATATCAATTATTTTAGCTTCAACTAGGTACATCAACTGCTACATTAACTATTGATGGCTCATTATCTGAATGTTTAAAAAGACACACAAATGAATATGAGAAAAAAAAATATAATGGTGCTGGTCAACAGAATAGAACACAGATGGTTACCCAAGTCCTTATATCTTAAGCTGTTGCCATCAAAATTATAGATACTATAGTTTTAATAACAGCCATAGTCATGGGGTTTTTCCCTAGTTTTCATAACAGCTATAGTCATACCTCTCAGTATTTGTGTTCGGACAATGGCTTCAACAATGTGATTTAATTTTGTCAGCCCTGAAGTGGTCAGGCATTAGAACTAGATGATTGTTGTAGGTCCCTTCTAATGAACTATTCTATCCTGTTACACTGTGAGGAAAAGCTGGGAAAAATAGTGCAATTTTATAAAGCTTAAATTTGATAGTTTACTTTTTGCTCATGTCCTTCAAAGTGAATTGTAGAGGCTGAGACAACATCCAAGACCATCTTGAAAACATATTCCCTCCTTTTTAAGTTCTCTATTAAAAGCAAAGGAAATGCAGACTATTTAGGAATTAGCTTTTAGAAGTGTCTTACTCAGGGTATCTTCTATGTTAATGAGTAATTTCCCATACTAATGAATATTTACTCAAAAACATAAAATTATGTTAGGGGCATGTTTTTTATTTAAGAAGTAGGGATAATTTAGTTCTTACTGAAGAGTGTAGATGTATTGTGTAGATTTGTGTGTAGATGTAGTGTGTATTGATGAATATGTATCTTTCATATGATCCCCAGGAATCTGAACTTCTATGTATAGAAGCTAAGGGCCAGGTAAAGTAGTAACTTTCTTTTATGTTATGCAACATTTCTATAGTCTACTCAAGAATCTGCTCCAAATCATCATTTGCTGAGTGTATCTTATCCTTTAAGTTTTTTCCTATTTAGGATCAGATTTTAGGCTTTTTTTTCTTTTAATTATTGTTGGTGAACTACATTCTTTACCACATGTGAGTTCTAAAAAAATCCCAATTATACTGTGACAGTTGATTTGTTATGACAGTCAGTCATCTGTCAAAACAGAAAATATTAAATAAATCTTGGAGGCTTACAGTAAGGTTCCTTGTTGTAGGTTGGTTTATTTGCAATTATGAAGCAACCAAAATTACAGATCTGTTTTTTTCTGCATAGGATTTTTTTTGTTTAATGATACTCTAAGCAGAAGGGAACAGAGAGATAAAGCAAGGGAAGGAGCAATAAGGAGAAGGTAATGCACAAGCAGATAAACCATACTTCTGTATCAAAGGGATAGAATTCTCTAAGGGGTAGAGCGAAAGTCAGTCTGCACAGGGAGTAAAGCCCTAGGCCAGAGTTCATGAAAATCAGTATGGAGGTTTTCCTACTTATTTCAATCAATGGTAGAACTAGTCCTTAAAGACCAAGTAGTTAAAGAGCAAGTTGAGCAAGGGGACAGAAAGAGACCTGGGGGTGCTGGTGACAGTGACTGAACATGAGCCAGAGGGTGCCCAGGTGGCTGAGAAGGCCAGTGGCATCCTGGCCTGGATCAGCAATAGTGTGGCCAGCAGGAGCAGGGCAGGGATTGTGTCCCTCTACCTGGCACTGGTGAGGCCATACCTTGAGTCCTGTGTCTGGTTCTGGGCCCACGACTGCAAGAAGGACTTTGAGGTGCTGGGGAATGCCCAGAGAGGGGCAGCAAGGCTGGGAAAGGTTCTGGAGCACAAGTCCTGTGAGGAGTGGCTGAGGGAGCTGGGTTTGTTTAGCCTGGAGGAGAGGAACCTTAGGGGAGACCTCATTGCTCTGTACAAGTGCCTGAAAGGAGGCTGTAGCCAGGTGGGGCTTGGTCTCTTCTCCAGACAACCAGGGACAGGACAAGAGGAAATGGCCTTAAGCTGAGCTGGGGAGGTGCAGGCTGGGCATCAGAAGGAATTTCCTCACTGAAAGGGTGATTAGATATTGGGGTGGTCTGCTCAGGAACATTGTGGAGTCACTGTCCCTGAAGATGTTTGAGAAAGGCTGGACCTGACCATGTGGTGTTTGTGTGCCATGATCTAGTTGATAAAGTGGTGTTTGGTCATAAGTTGTATTTGATGATCTCAGGGGTCTTTTCCAACCTAATTGATTCTGTGATTCTGTGGTCAAAAGTGCTCCTGGACATTCTCACTCTCAAAATAAGATTCATGAGAGTATCTGAAGTACAAAATTATGATTTTTGTATTTTTTTTCCTGTCATAATAACAAATACTTTATAGGTATTGAACACTGAGACAATTACCGCATTAAAAAATAAAATTTTTTATCTCCTGGAAAAAATATGCTTTCTTTAGCACTATGAATACAAGAGCTATTTGGGGAAATGGGTTTTAGAGATAGAACTTGGAGATTATACTTGAAGTTTGTGTTTTTCTACTTCCTCTGCTTAATAATATCAGGCTGATATTATAAATAATTAATATCCAAGACATTAAGATATGCTGAACACATTTGCAATGTTTTCTTTTCTCAAAGGTCAAGGATGAATATTATCTCTTATAATTGGTGCATAAGCCCATTGTTATATATCTTTGGTCAAAACATGTAAAGACAATACTTCTCAATTGTTGAACACTAAGTTCATGAATAATTGCCCCAATTTAATTAATTTTTCATTAGCAGTAAAATCTTGATATTAGAAGTAGTCCAAGAAAAAGTGGGGTATTTTAAGATAGAGAATTTCTTCTTGTTCAGTAATTGATACACATTCATATCAGATCCAGATACTCTGCTGTAATTTGGTTTGCTCTTTGTATCTGCTATAAACTAGCATAAACTTTGTCAGCCAAAACACATTTGAAATTCTTACCCTGTATATGTGGAGAATAAACCAACTGACTTTTCCCATTTCTTTATCCTTTTTATTGAATATTCAACTACCTTCAGTAGCTCATTTTCCTTTCCCTGTAACTCTACTTAGGCTCTTTGCTGTAATACAAATTTAAAAGTCTACTGTATTAAGAAAGCAATCTGTATTTATTTTTCTGTCGTCCTAATGATTTCAGGGTGATCTACTACTACTTCTTGCCACAACTGTGGCATTCTGTTATGAGCATACAGTTAACAATCTAATAGTAACTCACATATATTGTATATATTCCCTACAGAAGCTTAATATTTGGATTGTATGGACAGATCTGAGGAGGTATTGTTTACTGAAAATTGTAATTTCAAAAAATGCTTTCAAGTAGCAGCACAGTTTTTCACAAATTGAACGACTGTGCCTTTATAAATTCTCAGATTAAGTCTTCAGAAATAACACTGCATATGGACAGTATTTTCATGCAAAACAGAAACCTCTGTAAACTTTCTAAGTATCAGTGAAGATTACTTGGGAACCTACATTTAAGTATGAAAGTTGATAACTGGACTTCCAAACCAAATGGTTGTACAAGATTTCAACCTAAATCAGACTTGCAAAAATGTGTACATTTGTCATAAAATTTCTGATTGCACTATTTCAGCTGTGTGCAATTTTTCTTAATATAGTCAATATTGTCTCAACCATACACTGATAGTTATTTTCCGTTTTTATATCCATAATAACTTGGTTTCTTACTTCCCTATTACAGTGCTATGATAGCAAGCATTACAAGAAGATCAGTAAAAATTTAAGGTAATAAAAAAAATCAGTCTTCTGATCTATGTTCGAAGATACAAAAAAACAAATTCTTTATTGCTGGTCGTTATTGGTATTCACAGACATTGTAGAAATAGAATCACTTTTGCCCTGGACAGAAAGAAACAGAAAGTGTTTATCTTCCAGAAGAATACTAGCAGACAGATATGAAATGTCTGAAATGCTGATTGTCATAATCCTGTGCTGCATTTTTGAGTCCTACACCGTGATGTCTTTTTGTTTTTCAAAATAACCTTGCTACCTAATTGGCATGGTGTTAATGATGTGCTAGGACTTCCTTTAAAGTAGTCAAAAATTGTTTCTTCTACTCCTAATTTAGAAAAAAAGAAAGATTTTACACTTACAGATGTTTTTAGATCTATTTTAAAGATGATGCCAAGACGAGAATAATATTCTTCTTTCTCGCTGGTTGTTTAAACAAACAGAAAGTATTCATATGGCACTGAACTGAATGTAAAGCAGAAATTTTCTAGGCCTATACATTAAGAACTGGTAGAAGCTTTACAATTCTTCATTTGAATTTCCAGGGATGGGAGAATGACCTCAGGCATAACATATAGGCCAGTGTTTCCAAGTTCATAACCCCATAATATTGTTTATAGAGTGTACACATACCAGCTGCTCCCAAAGAATTACTAAAGTGAGGGCTTAATGAAAGGAGGTAGAAAAGGAGAAGCCTTGATCTCCAGAATGCCTTCTCAGACTTCTGTCATTGCAGCTGAGGGCAGGTTTTAAACTTCAGTTTACATGCTAATCCTAAAATAGAAGTGTTTGTGTTCCAAAACTGATTTAGTCACTTTTGAGCCTCTTCCACTTTGTTTTTTTGGGTTTTTAAAAAATTTATCACTTAGGATATCACCAGCTGATATCCTCACCTCGACGAAGACCCAACACATATGAAATATCAGCCACAACAAAAAAAGGATTTAGATGTTTGTAAACATCTAAACTTGAGGTTCTTTTCCCATATCTGACCTTTTTCCCAAAAGACTTCTGCAGCTTGTGCCTTTTGAAAGGAATATTTTTTCATGATATACACACTTATTTGGGAACAGTTTTAATCGTTTTTAAGAATGGGTTTACAAGGAATATAGATAAAGCACTAATGGCTGAGCATGCCCAGTCTTGGATGAACTGCCACTTCTCGAGGAGTTCTTAGAGTAATAACGCATCTTCTGATAACCAAGAATTTCTATTAAAATTCAAGTGCTTCTGCAGAAAAGTTTCTATTGATTTTTATTTTTAAAAAATTACAAAATTAATGTCACTGCATAATCAAACTATAAAATGTTATTAGTTATCTAAAACATTTTTTTTTAAATCATACATTGCATTTGCCATGAAAGAGAAACTCTTTAAAATATTTTCAGTCTTTAATGCCACAGTTCTAGAGGAATATTTTGGAGACATTTAATACAAATGCATTGTTGAAAAAGAAATTTTTTAAAAACATAGAATTCAGTAATGACAGCAGAGGCTTCATTTTGGGAAGAAAGAAATTATTACTGTTTTGACAGCCAGACCTGTTTTTCAGAGCTTGTCATGACTAGGTGATTGTTTTTGTTGAGAAAAAACATTAGAAAAGTTAAAGACATTTCTTTACACACATTGAAACATTTTTTAACATCTTAATGAAATGCTTATAGTTTTCATTTATAAATAGTCTTCTGCCTTGAATCTGCCCATTTAAAAAGAAAAAAAGCTACATTCAGCTAGAATAAAACATTACAGCTGAAATGAAATTAAAGTTTTGGGGTTTTTCTGGTTTTTACTGTCAAAGGAATCTGAAAAAAATCTGATCTGTAATGTAGAAGGTAAAAACAATCTATTAAAAATTAAAACAATTAATTGCTAAACACTCAAAACAGCAAAATCAGCATGAATATGCTCTATTATTTATAATTGTCTATTTTACATAGACAGGAGGAATTCTTCTTCCTTATGTAAATATGATGATTTAGAAAGAGGAGCAGTTCAGACACTGGCTAGCCATTCACACTCCAGTTTTGGTAATGATTACTTTAGGACAATGTTCACATATGTGGGGTTTTTGTCTTTTTTTTAGGAGATATAAAATTCATCAGTATTTCCTGTAGGTGTAAAAAATTTCTTTCTGCCCATTTGTCTTCTGTTTTAGTAAAAGGACACATGGTGATTATTTTGCCTTCCAGAAACATTCCAGTTCCAACTTTATTTATGTTTGTCTCTGTTCATAGCTTGCAAGAAAAAAAGATGAAAAAATGCTATGGAGTGGCTTGATCTCATTAATTCTTTTTTTAAAGGCAGAGTATTTAGAAAAAATTAGCCCATGCTTCTATTTAATTAGTTCTTGTCCTGTAGTTTAAAATCAAATGTTTTCTCTTTTTAAAAGAAAAAAATTAACTCAGCCTAGGTGCCCATATAAATTGCCAATATTTAGATATTTTGTACCTGATTTATGTAAGAAACTCCCAGGAAATTATTTTAGGAGCTTTCTGTGCTCACTCTCATCTAAGCAGTTTGGTCTCCAAACCCCTTGTTTCCAAAAGTGATTAATACACTGCATTTGACGTTAGTGGCTTTATTTTTGAGTCAAAGTAAATGTCTTTTCTACTACTACCATGGCATATACAAACTTTTTGGCTGGGAAATCTAATTAATATTCTGTTTGGGATTTCAGAGATAATTGGCCTTTAGGACCTCTAGGAACTGAATAAGGCCATTTCTTACTAAGCTTTGTATAGAGATCTTTTCAAGCTTATTCTATCCATTTGGTTAATCTGGAGTTCAGTGAACTAAAGCAGTACCTTATAGTTCTTTCCACATTTTGGGCAAGTAGGAACTGACAACCTTATTTGTCATTTAGTAGCTATGAGGTGTTCAGTATTACTGAGCACATGGAAGCAAAAGAAACCAAACAGAAAGGTTCAGTGTAGTTGAAAGATGTGCAACTTCAGCAAAGTGGTTGGAGTACACTGAGAATAACACATGGGATGGTCTCTAAATTCTTGCCTTATGGCATTTTGGTGGAGTTTAGTTTAAACTGATTGAAGCAAGCTGTCAATTTACATCTCAAAATATAACATGAAGTTTAACAAAGTTTCATACTTCTGCAGTATTATACACCAGGTTAAAAGTTATGGAAATAATAGTGATATTTCTACAGAGCAGTTTACTCTTTCTTAATACAGTTTATTCTATTTTTTTGTTGGTAGGAATGCTCCTGAATGATGAAATTCTTCATTTGTCTACCTGTCCCCTATAGAAGATGTCACTTTTCATTCATATATTACTGTCTCCTCTGAAAAACTGAGAAACATGTATTTTTTTCCTATCTCGAACAGATAGATGTTGCTTCCATGCTGACTTTCAATAAAAAAACTTGAAAATGATTTGCACAAGTTAAGCTTCATTTCTTAGGACAGAGGAGCAATTGCATCAAGGAGTGAGGAGACAACCTGCTGTAGATAATTTTTTACTTTGTTTGTTCAGGGTCATCCAGCTGGTGGAAACATTGCAGGAAAATTGAAAGTAATCTTACAACTTCATTCAGACAATGATGAACAAATTGCCTTTGTAGATTGCACATATGCTTTTCTTGTTCTCAGCTTTCTCCTGTCTCCTGTCTCCTGCAAAGTGAAGCTGAAGACAGTGAGGCAGTTAATTTTTTTTGATGGAAAAAGGTCTTAGCCTGAAGCCTACAACTCACATGTATTATATGTGTAATGCCCCCCCCCTCAGCATGGACCATTGTATCATTTTTATTTAGTTTTAAAACTATACTAATTTTGAAAGTGATTGTAACAAGACAGGAACCTAATTAGAAAACTGGGTTTTTTTTAAATTAGAAGTAAGAGTGGCCTTGTTTTGAAAGAACAGCCTTCTTTCAGAGGTATAACTTGTGCTTACTGTGCATGTGCATAGTTGTGCATGTACAATTTTAGTAAGTTACAGTTAATGTAATCTTGTGCTTCAAACTACCTACTTAGGAATTTAAATAGAGTAGTGAGGAATAATATTCACATTCACATCCATACTAATTCAGTCTGCAGAAACAGTTTGAATACAAAATGAAAAATTTGAGACTATATGCTTGGGTGCGTAAGTGCACAGGGAGGAAATGAGTCTTGTAAAAAAATGCACTTGACTGTGATTCAGAAAAGCTCAGGAGTACTTAGGTCTGCCTCTGATGCCCTATGAAGCCGTAGGTCAGTCACTTAAATTTGCTGTTTATCAAATTATTTCCTTTCAGTTTCCTTACATTTTAAAGTTTCTCAGATGTAGCCCATACTTTAATCTATCTGGTCATCATTCGTTCCTGCTGTCACTAAAGAAAACTGTTCATACATAATGGTGCACATTATTCTAATTTCTTGATATTGAACTGTGTTCGGGTATATGATATCCACATTACTGTTTGATACGTGGCTGAAAAAGTGTTTTAATTTAAATTTTCAGATGGCTTTTGGAATAGATTATGTGGACATTCTCATATGAGATTTCAGTATCTTTTCTTGTTCAAACATAAGAACACAGATTCATCAAGGAGCTTTAATAAAGCTTTTAA
Organism: Dicaeum eximium; assembly: GCA_013396995.1. Lineage (NCBI taxonomy): Eukaryota > Metazoa > Chordata > Aves > Passeriformes > Dicaeidae > Dicaeum > Dicaeum eximium. Next base: position 2,526,357 of record VWZP01009794.1, on the reverse strand, counting down.
GCAACTTTGGAAAGGGGAGATGGGAGCAAATTAGTGTTAACAAATAAGAGAAGGGATAACCTGTGCACCAGCCAGGCAGGTTTAATGCCAAGTCTGTGTGGCATTAAGTGAAGCTGAAACTTCTAATTTATGCTACAGGCGAATATGCACTGTAAGTTTTGTGGTGTGGAAACTACTAATGAGATAGCTAAGGAAGCAGGATACTTAACAAGTTTTCCTCCTTTCATCAAGCTTTTTCAGACAAAATGTTTGTATTGTAGTCTTTTTGCAAACCTATTTTCCTTTTGCATCTTGTATCTGTTCCATTTAGATGTTTTTAAATTTTTTGCTTATAATGGACCAAAGTCTTAAAAATAGGAGCTGCTTGCTGTCTTTTTTGAACATTGCTTACTTTTAGGTTTAGGTGTATAAAATTTCTAGCTGTCTTAAAGCAATAAAAAGAACCATATATATGGTATACTGAAACAGCTAAATAACTAGAGTGCTTTAGCAGCATTGGTTAATACCAATCTGCTTGGGAAAATGATTTGCACTGCTATTAAATGGTGTATTTAATATAGAAATTAATTGCACTGATGCACAATCTTGCCAGATTTTTGTGGTGTTTTGCTTAGTATGCAAGAATAATGCAAAAAAATAAAAGTGAGCTTTGAGTTATATACTTGTGTCATTTATACCACATATTTCATATTTTAAATACTAGCAGCCAATATTTATTGTGGCAGTGTATTGTAGACATTTACTACTTCATGATTTTTAAAAAATTATAAATAAAAATGCAGTAGGTGCTTTTTATCCTATGGGTATATAGTGCCAAGGTGCAACAAGAGCTGGGGGCTTCTGGGGATTCAGGGATCAGTTGAGGCAGGGCCTGGCACAGAGTCCATCCCCCCTCCAGGCAGGAGTGGGACAGGCGAGAGGCAGCAGCACAGCCCCAGCCCAGGGCACCGCGCTCTCTCGGGGTCCCACAGTGACCAGGGCTGGGCTGGGACACGAGCCCACAGCTCCCAGAGCCAGCCAGTGGGGGCCAGGGCAGGGCTCTGGGGAGCTGGAGACCCCCACTGCTGTGACAGCACTGGGGGAAGTCCTGGGCTGCAGGTGGGAGGGTCAGGGACACTCAGGGCTGGGCGTGACCCAGGGGACCTGATTTACTGAGTTCCCTCCCAAGGGAAGAGAAAACTCCACAATGCTACCATTTTAACCTGTAAAAATTTTATTTAACAGATACTCTGTCATTCACAGAAATAAAGATTAACTGTGTTTTCCCAGTGTGGTGTTACATAATACTGTGATCTGGTGGGTTTATGAAATGGGATTCTGCTGCTTGCATGGGGCTGTGAAAGATTGCACATATACTGTGAACTGTGAAAAGGGTTTTTTTTGCATATGTTACTTGTTCACGCTTTTTGATTTTTTTTGGTGCATGTATTATTTGAAATGGGCAATTCAGAAGGATTTTCCCAGTCCAGTTTTCACACTGGCAGTCACATTCAAAAACTATGATCTTGGAGGTTGTAGAAAGTGGTGTTCAGCCCATTTGACTTCAGGAGGATTCAAACACCTGCTAGGGCAGAGTTCTTTTGAAGAAGCAGGGGGCCTTGAAGGTATCAGACAAGTAACATTCATTGAAGTTTTTGAAAACTTGAACTCTGTCCCACAGAGACTTAATAGTCATTTAATAGTCAAAACAGCTATCTTTTTAAACTCTGCTAGCACGATTGTGATGAGCCTAAATATATGTCAGAATGACAAAACAGTATAAATTAGTGGATTTTGTTATCAATACCTAATTAAGTTCAAGTGAGGTTTGTTAGGGATGACAGCTGTTATTGAGATTTTACAACAAAATTACTTCTCAACTAAAATTTCTTGAAATTTGCTCATATGGGTAATAAATTAGTCATTAATATACCATTGAACTTTATCACAGATGATCTTACCTAGTGGTTTAGAGCTTAATGATCTGGAAATTTTCTTTCATAACAGAGATACTTCATGTAATTGACTGAAGAGATACAGTCAATTTTAAACCATCTATGATTTTTGCAGTTGTTGTTAAATCAGGGTTTTAGGGATTGTCCAATGTGCAGAAAAAAAAAGGACACTTCATTTTATAACAAAAACCAAAATCCTCATGAGTCAAAATAGAGTCTTATTATCCTTACAAATGATGTTTGATGTGTACTTCATTCTTTTAGAATGACTGCCCTTCCTTTCAAAGGACTTTAGATTGGTGGAATACTCTCCTAATGTGACAGCCATAATTAGAAGAGTGTCCCTTTTGGAAATTAATAGAAAATTCCATTTTGAGTTCAGTGATTATATTTGTGAAGACTGTCTAGTTAACTTAAAGTTGCAAAGGCACAGGATGCAATTGAATAGCAGTCTCATGTATTTTGATAGTTGTGTAATTCTGAATAATTTCTAGGAGGTTGTTAAAACAGATTCTGTGATACTGTTAAAGATGCTTTTAATACAGTAGATTCTTCATAGCCCATTCATTGTCAGCTTCCAAATATAAATGGGAAAACAGGTATGGGTTAAATCACTTGAGAGGCTGGGTGATTAACCTAGTTAGCAGGCTCACACAGTCACTGCTGCTCCATGTAACAGTCAGATAGGCATACCTCAATAGGGTGACTTTGTGTCCTAGTGGGACAGATTGCCCTTTCTCTTTGGGTCATCTGGAACATTCCTATTACTTTCCCTGACTTAAGGAAAAATGGCTTAGATCCTTAAAAATATATTTTGCCTAAATGCCTATGATTCCTCAAAGACATTGGGCTTCATAAGTTGCTATTAAGCATAACCCGAGTTGTTATCCAAACGTCCAGTCCTTCTTCTGTGAGCCCTGTGCCTCAAATTCCTCCTCACTGGCTTTAGGTAAATGCTCCTCACTGTGCCAGTAATTAGCTCAGAATGTCCAGCAGCTGCAATCTCTGCAGCCAGCAGCCTGCACTGCTGCAAGTTCTTGGTAAAGGAACCTTGATTTTCATCTAATGATCATCTGTTTTGTGAGAAGTTAAAAACATGTAATTTTGCTTCATTGCTGTAATGCTGAAAAATACAAACCTGGTATGAAATGTAGGTTTCTAGAGTACCATATGTTATTTTTTTATTGCCTACAGGCTGGCCAACCGAGTATAATTGGCTAAGAATATATTTATTTTTTGGCTTCTCAGGCTGCTCAGAACTGAATGCTGAATTGTGTATGAGAGGTCATAGAAAGAGCACAGTATATTATGCTGTTCATCTCCTCTGGCAGAGCTATGCAAATGTATGTAACTTTGCACTCTGTCATCTTTCTTCTGAGTGGATTTATTTCAGGAGAAAGTTGATCTTTTCTGTTCTGTAATAACTGGCTGTCGTTTAGATCACTTATCATATGACCTCTCTCACTAAAGGAATGCAGTTTCCTGTAATGTAAATCTAATTATGGAGATTTGTTTCATCCGAATTTGTTTTCCTGATTTCTTTGGTCTTGTAATAAGTCACATGATACAGAACCAACCAAAAAGAATAAACAAAGCAACCAAAAACCTTAATCTACCTCATCACTAATGAAAAAGTCTTCAGAAAGTCTTCCTTCTTCCTAGAGAGGGAAGTCTGTATTAGGAGTATGTAAGTAAATCTGTCATATATGTGTGCATAGCTGTCACAGAAACACTCTAACTGAACTGTCACCATTATAGAGTTCTGATGGAACTGGAAAGAGAAGGAATATGTTTCTCTAAGAAGCTTTTGAAGTATAGCTTTAGGCTTACAGTATCTGTGAGATGAGTGTTGTAGTAAATAAGAAATAATGTAATTTATGAAACACATGACCAGCGTCTCAAAGGCTGCATATGATCACCGGAGTTAACCAGAAAACAGGACAACAAAATCTTAAAATTTCATCTCTAGTAAATCTCTTTTTTGTAGGCTAGGATGAAGAACTGAAATCACTAAGTCAAATGTAGTACCATGCTGATGCAAAATGTGTCAAAAAATATTTTGAGATATTTTGGAATTTTTTTATTTCAAAATTGCTAGTCTGTCAATAAAATCTCAATTTCAAACCTATTGAAATTATCTGTATATTAGTTGCTAAAAGGATATCTTAAAAGAAAAAAAAATAATTATTGGATAAATTGAGATTAACTGTAGTCTGAAAAAAAAAACAGATACAGAGATGACATTTCTACTTTCTAATGGACTCAGTAATTTCCTAGCAAAACCTGTAAGGTGATGTAAGATACTAAGGAGACTTTTCAAGGAATTTGGTAGATTACTTTTTTTTTTTTTTTAAAATTAAACTGCTCCTTGTTAAAACTGAAGCCTCCAGCCTTTTTCAGTGGTTTCTCAGTAAAAGTTTACATTGCAGCTAAAAGCATATTGCTTCAAAATATCGGGAAGGTAGGAGGAAGATGCCGTAATTCAAAGTTATGTCAAATGAAGTTATAAACTGGATGTATGGGTAAGAAAGCCTTAATGAAGACAGTTTGCTTAACAATGAAAGGATGGAAAATAATTGCATGCATTCTCAGCTACTGAAAATAGAAATGACTACATTTCTGTTAGAAAAGACTAAATAGAAAAGACTACAACTGAAAAAGGGACAGTTTGAAGTAACAAATGAAGTTTAGAGCTGATGGTAAAATACCATGATTAAACATGGTTTTTTTTCCTTAAGAAACTCTAAATCTAGGAGGGATCCTGTGTTATGGTAGTGCTGATAACACAGGGAAAAGTAAACAAGAAGTGTGCTAACCGTCAAATTTAGAATGCCTGTGAACACTGTGTGGTCATGAAAAAGAAAATTATTTTTGTGTGTAATTAGTCTGTATGTGAATAAAAGCAATTTATTCAGTCTTGAAAGTAATCGAAAAAACTGCTGTAATACCAATATTCTGGTGAAAAGAATTTCACAGAAAATCATGTGTAATAATAAAATGCAGTTAGTAGCTAAGCAACTATGTGAGTGAAAATCAGGATAGGCTTGCAACTGTTTCTTTGTTTATGATGATACATTGTGGGTAGGAAAATGAACTTGAACTTCTTTCCAAAAGGTTGTGTTACATTTCCTTATCTGCTTAAAATCATAACAGTGCAAACTCTGAAGTTCTGAGTAAAGATGGTGTGGTTTGTTCTAAAGGGCTTGGTAAGCTTATGTAAAAAGAGAGATGTGACAAAAATATGGTCCATCACTGATAATTCTTGGCACAAAATCAAACATTCACACTGTGACACGGAAGGGCTGTGACAAAGGCCCACGGGGGAAGGACAGTAAAAGTATCAAGCAAACTGGAAGGAATTCGCTCTGATACTTAAAGGCACAACTTAGAGCATTACAAAACAAAAATAATAAAAACTGCCTAATGAGCAAAATGGCTCCTTTGTGGATCAGTAGTTCTTTCTGCTGTTGCTTTGTAACCAGTTTGGTTTCAGGGCCCTGAATTTATGAATGTGTTATAACAGTAATCTGTATGCAAGTTTCCCTATTCTGCTCCTTTTGTTTCTCTATTATAAATTATGGATCACTATTAATAAAATAAGGCTTTTCTCTCAAGAGCACATTTTTAACATGGTGTGGCAACAGTAGAATGTGCCTCACACACAAACCCTGCTCCTGCCATCCCATTGTAGTTCATGTATGCTTGAAGCAAATCCCGTGGGCCTGTATATAAATAGAACCAGCAGCTTCACAAAGTGTTCAGCCTCGTGTTGTTTGTTTGTGGAATGAGAACATGACCTATTCCAGAGACACAGAATTGCCTAGTTTAAAAGGAAGGATTCTGGCAATTAAGTAATCTTTGACAGTTTGCTTATTTTATTGATTTTATATTATTATCTTGGATCTTTTGAGAAGTAAAAATGTTTCTGATAATTTTTGATAATTTTTTGGTTTTGATAATTTTTACTCATTGTCAAAGGGAGTATAGATGTAGCTGACAAGGAAGAAGTGAGCAGAGGGATTTTTGACATTACTGGTTTGTATCTCAACCTCATTGGGTATTTTTCTTCCTCAGACTGTTGATTTAATGTTTTAAGCCCATATCAACGGCTGTGTGACACACTTGTCTGCAGGTTCCCTTACATTATACATTTCTAAATGTTCTTTTTTTCTTAGTAAAACTTCTTCTGCCACATGATACAAGATATACTCCAGTGCAGATGAAAATTTTGATATGTTTTGCTTTGCAAGTTCTTTTGCATAAGAAAAGCAGTATCTGAAAATGTCATGAAGGACTAATTACTAGTGGAAATTAAAACAGCTGATGATGGAATAAAGAACCAATGTTAGAACTGAGTTGGAATAAAATCACAAGTGCTTTCCTAAGGTTTTTTTTTAAGTTTGAGAAAACAGACCTCTTGCATCTGACAAACAGTTGTTTGGCATGTTCTGGAAAGGTGAAGAAGTACAGGGCTGGCTAGCTACATCTGAGTGAGTCTGATGTCTCTGAGACATCTAACAGAGGACACTGGCAAAGTGGTTGCCAGAGACAGCAGAGAGTTGGCAAGGGGAAAGCAAGGCACACAGCTGTGTGCAGGCAGAGGCTCGGTGGGCTGACTCTTACACATTGTGCCCTTTTCTCAGGGAAGAAGTTGACTCCACCGAGTTACTGCTTGGGACAGAGCCTCTTCTCACATAGTTTTCAGTGTCAGCAGGATGGTTTTGTCCTCAGCCTACTGGAGGTAAAGGAGATTTGAAGTGGGATTCTGCAGCACCTGAAGTTAATTTTTCTTGAAGAAGTCACACGAAAGTATCGGGAAGAATAACAGGGAGTGGTAGAGAAATGGTTATAGCTACTCTAATCTCTGTAGTAGAGTAAAATTCCCTGCTGACTCCTATGGCACTGCTTACTGAAGTCTGCATAATACCTCAGGAGTGGTGTTGCTGTTTCTTGTGATCTACTGGATGGTGAAGTGGTGAGATGGTGTCTTGTTGCAGCATTGTCACATTTTTGCCTCAACAGTGAATGACACTGACTTTTTCCCTGGTACTTCCCTGCATTACTGGTCTCTGCTTCTACTGCTCTACTGCTCATCTCTAATTTGCTTTCTTGTGGCAGTGCTGATGTTTTCATTAGCTCAGATTAATTTAACTGTGCTCCATGCTGATCTAACTCTATTTTTTTAATAAAAGCTCTTAGGCATGATTTTCAGGTATAAATTCACAACACTGTGTTCAATAGTGAATATTTTTATTCTGATCTTACTAACTGTAAAGTCAAGCAGTGTTCTGTCAAGCTTTTATAAGTGATCTTCTAACTTACAGAAAGAGCTTCCTATCTCCTTCCACAGGGAAGGCAAATTACCTATAACTAAACTTCAACTCCCTTTTTGCATGATTTATTGATCTTACCAATGTGTTCCTATGGTTTACGTTAAGTTTGTGATTCAAAATCTTGACGAAGTGTTGTTTCTGTTCAGAACCACTAGTCAGAATAGTGTCTGTAGGGCTCTCTCACTCCATTGTGTTGGTCTAAAACATGTATAATTCTGATACCATGCTATCTACTGGTGGCAGTAAAATCAGAAGTATATTACTTTCTTCTACACATGAAAAGAATTTAATCAAAAAAAAAGAAAAGCAGTATCAGGATGGACCTGTTTCTTTTCCTACTCTGTTGTAGAACTTTTGTTAGCCTTGCCTCCAATAATGACACTCCAGATATGTGTACACTCTTGAATTTATATTACTTTCTCCTTTAATTTTTCATTTTTTCAAAAAGTTCATATTAATTTCTTTAATTCTTGTACATCTGGACATAATATATATAGGTTGTGCCTTGCTTTAGTCAAGCAGTGACAGCTATCTGCTACCAATAGCCTGTAGAAATACATGTGGTTTTTCTTCTAGTATCACCTTTTTTCCGATTTTAAAGAAATGTTTAATATCAAATTAAGAAGTTAAAGCCTTTTAAACTTACATGTTTATGCTAAGATTAAACTTCTGCAAAGCCTAAAATACTGGGGGTTTTGCATACTGATGCATAGTTTCAAGTGATTTTTTAGAAAAAAAAACCCCAAACATTTGCTCTATAGTCAGTAGGTACTTCGCTGGAAATAATTCAGCCCCAGGACCTCTCATTTCTGGGGCCTTCCACCAGAGGCCTGTGCATGATCCACAGTGTTGCAACAGACTGTGTTAAATTCCCCCCCAGGGGCGGTACCTGGGCATTCCCACCTGAACCTGAGTGTATAGTAAACCACTGAGTCTTTGTTTTGTGGGCTTCCCCTACCCCTGACAGATCAAGACTGTCATCATTTCAACTAATGGACATTTTAAGTGCAAGGCTTGTCCCTGGATCCACAGGTGGTGTTTTCTTTCCTCTCCACTGGCTTCTCCGCTGGCTTCTCCCCTCTTCTCCCCTCTTTCTTTGAAAGAATGAATTTTATTGAATGAATTTTATTTTTTCCTCTTTATCTCAATGCACAGATTAGGTGCGTTTGCACAACTGCAGAAAATGTCGGCTCTCCCTGATCAGGAGAATTCAAATTTTCTGTTTCAGTGACAAACTCCTTCATTCTTTCCCTGTTGTGTATTATATTAAAGCAATGGGATGTCTAGTTTGCTGAACTATTCTTGTTTTAGTGATGTACTATCCACAAAATTACTAAGAGGAAGAAAGTGAACTGTTTTGTCTCCAACAGTCTGCCTTTCTTACTTTAACAAGATAATATAAAAAGAAATTACAAAAAACCCCATATTGGATATACAGGAATGGTAATTTGTTCTTCAGATCCTGAGAGGCAGCTTTTCTAGTATAGCTAGTCTTTTAGAAATCAATGATCTGAGAACACTCCATAGTGTTCAAAATCAAAACAAGTAGCATTTTACCGGAGGCTCTTTACTAGTTTGGATCCTCTTTTTCTGTTGTTTGTTCTTTAACTATGGCAGGATTTTTTCAAGGATCTTGTGTATTTGTGTATGTTACCTATATGCACACCAGTATCTTAAAATGTGTCCTTGATGGATGAGAATTACTGTGGTCACAACTGTTTAGCTGTGAACATATTTAATTGCAGTCTGGTTTCTGCTGTTTTTTTCACTTGGATCAGGAAATGTACACTGTGTTCTTCCTCAAATACAGTAGTATTTTAGTCATCTGCTCATTCCCACTAGCACAACAGACTTGTTTCCATAGGATAATCTTTGGCTGCAAGAAAGAAAAATGGTCGGGAGACTGTGCTGTGTATGCCATGGCTGTAAACATTGAATCAAAACTTCAGTTTAATAAAAGCATTGGCCATTGTTAGTCTGATACTTTTGGTCTGAACTTAAAAGACCTAAATTTTTTTATTTTGAGAGATTGATAATGCATTCTCAACAACTAAAAATAAAAAAGTCTTTTAAATTACTAAACCCACTGGATAAAGATAGAATGTTGAATCATAAAGTTATAGAATCATTTAGATTGGAAAAGACTCTTGAGGTCATTGAATCTAACTGCTAACCCAGCACTGCCAACTCCACCACTAGCCATGTCCCTAAGTGCCACATCTATGTGATTTTTAAATACCTCCAGGGATGGTGACTTGACCATTTCCCTGGACAGCCTCTTCAAGTGCTTGACAACCCTTTTGGTGAAGAAATTTTTTTAATATCCAGCCTAAACCTCCCAATGTCATAACTTGGGGACATTTCCCTTTTTTCTATTGGTGGTTACTTGGGAGAAGATACCAACCCCCACCTGGCTAAAGCCTCCTTTCAGGGAGTTGTACAGAGCAATAAGGCGTCCCCTGAGCCTCTTCTTTTCCAGGCTAAATGACCCCAGCTCCCTCAGCTGCTTCTCATAGAACCTGTGTTCCACACCCTTCACTAGCTCCTTTGCCCTTCTCTGGGCACATTCCAGCACCTCAATGTCTCTTTTGTCAGGAGGGGCCCGGAATGGGACACAAGATTTGATGTGCAACCCCACCAGTTTACCTTATTAAATATGGAGTGGGTGGCAGTATATGTTGTTGAGATTAGTTTTGACTCCCTAAGGCATGCTAGTTTTGATAAGTTTATAGACACTAGAGTGCAGCCTAATTTTATTTCTCTGATACTGAAATAGTTCTGATTATCATTCTATGTGGCATGTGATATAGAGTGTTCTATTTCCCTTCTCCCTGCATATTTAAAGATAGCTTGGTTTTCACTGTAGTTTAGAAGCACTAAATCTGTCAACAGTGAAACATAGATTATCATGGTCAGAACTTGTCTAAACAGATGACACCAAAGTTCACTTTGGTTTGTTGAAGCAGCTGGGGTTATTACACAAAAGAATTCCAGCTTCCTTACAACACTGAAATGACACAAATTACAACACGATTCTTTTGTTACCTTTTGAAATCAATACATTTTGACATAATATTTGCATAGATTCTGAAGTCTTGTGTAGCAAAAATAATAAATAGTTAATCATATTCAAGTTATGCTATGCTGGCTGGAAGCAAAAAGCTACATGGGAGATGCTCTGCACTATGCAAGTTTCTCACAGGTGCAGGAGTTTCCTCACTTCCTACCACATTCTTTAACACATTCCAACTGTATCACAGATTATCATTCATGTTGTTGCTCTGTTTAGTGTTTCTTCCTATCACTAACTGTTTTTGTCTTGAAGTTGCAATGACTGTTGAAAGCTAATTTTCTGTGTAAAAATTTTAAGAGTGATATATGCTGACATGCAGAAAAGCAGTTCATGAGGGCCTCAGAGACTAAGGACACTTATTATCTTACTTACCAAGCCCTGTAAGAAGGATACAGCTTATAACTGCCAATGAATTCCATACATATCATACCTCCCCCCTCCTGTATTTACGTGCCAACCATGCCCAGTTTGCTGACTTAGTATAGAAGGTTATGTGTGTGGAAGTCAAAATGAAGTTAACTACTACAATTGGGAACTATGAGGTAGATCTATTTAGATCAGAGCTACCAAACAAATAATAAAGATAAATTATTGTGAGCATATATCTTTGACCTGAAAGAAGACTATTTGCTTTAGTCATAGGAACAGTGTGAGTAGGGTGCTAATAGATCCAGGCAGACCTGAGAAATTCAGTCTTAAGGAGGCAGGAGGCCCTGGTGGTGATCAGAAAAGGCTGTCTAGTACAATGCCTCCCACTCTTCACTGTTCAGATTTGATTTAATTTAATCAGGAACTTTTTCATGCTTCATTATTAGACTTCCCTCCTGGTGAATTAGAAACAGATTTGGACTGTGAGAACCTTCGTGTGTGTTTCTAATGCCATTGAGAGAATCTCTGACCCAGTAGTCCATTCCAGTCTAGTCACACTAACTCTGAACTAATGTGTGAATCCTTTCAGTCTTAAGAGTGAAGGTTAACAGTGAAAGTGCAGAATGAGCAGTGGAGCTTCCTGGCTACTGTAAGATCAAAACAGTGCAAACTCCACTGCAGATGAAGTAATTAATACAGCTATAGCATACACTGGCTTTGCATCATTCTCCCCTTATACCTCCCTGACTATAAATTGCACTGACAGACTCAGAAGTGGACATCCAAGTCACCTATATGCTTCCTGGCTCACAGGTGGGAATTCAGTTTGATCCAGTGTTCTGGCTTCTAAATGGGATGTGAGGGATGATCATGTACATCTGAGAGTAATATGTGCTGCTCCTCTGGCTTGTGCTGATTTCAGTGCTACCAATGTGGATTTTAAAAGAAATAACTGCCCCCCTCTGCAGTCAGACACTACAGTTGTGCAATCTATATCTTATTTTTCAAGGAGTGTGTTTAATTAAGAAATGGAAACTGCATTGATGCCTTTTATCCTATCAATGCTCACTAGATACATAATTTTATCAGATGTGACTTTCTCTTTTTTTTCCCCCTTCCTCCCTATTTGGATTGTTCTGTATCTTATGTTAGAAAGACATACTATTTATAGTATAAAACAGGATTTCATAAAGCAATGGTAAATAAGCCTGAATCTTTGTGTGTACAGTGGTGGTTAACTAAACAATGGAAGACACCTAAGACTTTTTCCTGGTTATGAAAATTTAGATGTTGTGGGTTTTGTTTTCATTTTTGCTTTTTTCATAGAAATTACACTTACCTTATGCCTTCCTTTTTTAGTTCTAAATCATACTTGTCAACTAAAATTTTCTGGATCAGCTAACTCAGCTTTAAATGCTTCAGTCTCAGGTGTTACCCTTCTTCCTCATATTTTCCAGTGGGTGAATGATAATGTGTTGGCTTTGAGTAACTCTTTTTTATTCTTCCAGTTGATTACTTTCCAGTAGATCTATTCTAACATTTATCCCCTAATCATGGTTGTTGGGAAATAAGTTGTAAGTTGGGAATTGGGAAGAGTGTATGTCCTTTGGTTCTTCTGTGCCCCATTTAAGAATTCTCATTAGGAATCTATTTTTCATTTGAAATTAGCTTAAGAAGTTTTCAACTTCTTATTTGAAGTTAACTTTCCTAATTTGCATAATTTTTCTTTAGTTGTAGTTTTCTGGAAACAGTGTTAAGACATTATTTCTTGTTGGATAGAGTTATTAATTTCTATATAATTATGTTAGCTATTTCTTCTGTGATAGAAAGAAAATGTGAGTTTGGGAGCTTCATTTGAGACAGGGAATTTGACTAACACTCTACTGCTCCAAAAGCCACTTAAATCTTTCTTCTCCATTTCATTTATGATGTGATTTTAAAAAAATTCCCTTAGGCCCCTCTCATCTCACTAGGAACAGGAAGGCACTAAAGCAAAGGCAAGCCATGTCAAATGCTGCACAAAATGGAAGTGTATCAGGAGATAGTGCTAGTCCTGTCAGTTCATTTTTGTGGTGTGAGGAGTTTATGTGACAGTGTTCATTACTAATGAATGCTGAAATATAGAAAGTTTGAGTTTGGGCAGGGGAAGAAGAAGAGAGAGGCTCACACTATATCTGGCCTTGCTCATTAATATTGTGTGTAAATCTAACCAAGTTTCTTCCTTGGAAAATGTTTCACAATGCCAGTTTTTAAAAACATGTCTACACGAGGTGAATGATTTTTATATTTTTTTGGGTTTTAATTGACATTTCCTGGTTTTGCAGATAAATCAACCTCTTAGACAGGAAAATGCATATTTATTGCATTTTAAGAACGTATTGATGTTATTGTCAGTTTTGCCTGGTCATATGTTAAACAGACTGATGTAATTATTTTCTTCTTAAAGTGTTAGGTACAAAAGTTTTAATGTGGAATGGACTACAACCTAGGCAGGCAAAATCCTGAGAATTTCTTTTAAGACCATCTAAAATACAACTGTTAAAGTCAGTCTCAGTTAATGTAAGCAGCTTGTAAGGGGAAAGCATTTGGAATGGCTGCACCATTTTGATGTCCTATATAATTTAATGTGCCCATCTAATTAAAAAAAAAAAAAAAGCAGCAATCAGTCTATTACTGAGAGACTCTTCAGGAAAATTTCAGTTTTTAAGATAGTCACAGCTGCAGCACTGAAACATGACTCTAGAATTTTTCTAAGTTTGTGCTGATTTTGTCCACCAGTAGCAGACCTAGAAGTAGTTTTGTATATTCATCCTTTCCTGTGATGAGCTATTCAGCATTGTAAATTGTTTCACTTTATGGGAGAACAGAATGGCAATTTTGTCAGTTGGCTCCACTATGGTTTGAGTATTTTGTGTGTATTGGTGTATTCCTCCCACTGATAAATGAAATGGGTATGCTGCAGTAATTCATTCATATTTAGAGTAAATCAAAACATTTGAAGGTGAGTTTTATTCACTTCAGTATAAAATTTTCTTTATTTCCTCATAGTGCATCCGTTTCATTACAAAAAGGTCTATAGAAAACCACAGCATCTATAAAAGCCACCATTTTTGCTTTTCTCTAAAACTTGGTGGTTGATTTTTGAAGGCTGAGGTTTTTGAATTCCCATTCAAAATTTCATAATTACCTGTGTTTGATTCCTATAAAATAATTTTCTTTTTCATAAAATTAAGGATTTATTAGGGTAAAAAAAGATTCACTTTTTACTTGATATCAAAAAGCGTGGAATGGTCGAAGATAAAGGGCCTTCCGATCACAGAGTACTCGTCACTCTGGGTTACTCGGGGCTGTGTCCAGTTGAGTTTTGAACATCAGGGTCAGACATTCCTTAACTGCTCTCAACAAATCATTCCAGTGTTTGATCATTATTGCAATAAAAAAAAGCTTTTTTTACACTTTGTCTAATCAGAATATTTGTATTCCACCATGTGCCCCTTGTCCATTGACTGTGCATTGCAGAGAGCAGTCTGGTTCCATCTCCTCTCCACATTTTCTTTCAGTATATATACACATTGGTAAGAGCCCCCTGGAGCCTTCTCTTCTCAAGTCTAAATTGTCAATTTGAACTATAAACAACTGAGATGGTACTGTTCATGTGTGTACTTAGAATTTGCTGGTAAGTAACTATTTCAGTGAAGACATGCTGTTTTCACCTATTTGGTAACTTTCTATTTGGCATCATGCCTGTACCTTGTGGCTGATGTTTGCACAGCTGTTGGAGTTTGCTCACAAAGAGACTTGCAGTAGGAAATCCAGCTCATAGTATGACATACAGCAAAATTACAAAGTTTTAATCAAGAATATAAAAAGAAAATATTTTTAAAGTATTTTAAAACTCATCCTTAGTAGTGTTAATTTATTGTGCCCTGTGAAGTTTTTAAAAAATACATGTTTGCTGTCAAATTTAGAGATACTACAGATATCTAATAACGTTTTGCAGTAAACATGGAGATGATTTCTTCAACAAAGATGTGCTATTAAGGCAGGACAGTGTGTCAAGATAGCAAGAGGAATTTAACTTGGAAATGTTGATTAGCAGAAGACAATATTGATCACAACAGTAATCTACATGTTCCTGCCTCAATCCTTGTGTAAATTTTTATGCTTACAGCAACAAAACATAATTTAATTAGTAGATTTGAAGGGAAGTATTAAAATCACAGAAATTTGTGGAGAATTCCTTACAAAATTGAAAGATAACTTCAGATGAAACTCAAAGATGTAGAATGTCACAAGGGGCATTTTGTATCATGGTGTACTTAAATGTCAGCTCCCACTGACTCCCCCATAGAATTCTATTTGGTAATTTGGATAGCCATCTTTCTAATACTGTAGTTTGAGAAAGAGGTCAAGAAACATCATTCCTTATGGAAGATAAGTGCATTATGAATCAAGCAACTACTTTCACAGTTAGATGCACAAAAGAAATTATGGGCGAGGCTCATTGTTTTTGGTTTTTCCTTCTGGTTATGTAGTCTCTGTTATGTTGCTGCATCTCAGTTTAAGGGTTTATTTTCTGTTGCGTTCAGTCTGCATCTTAATATCTGGTATTGTCAGGTTGCAGCTTGATTTATTGATGGGTAATTTCACTATGTTTAAGACACTTCTCACCAATAACTTCAAGAGTGAGTGTGGGTGGGAAGGCTTAACTAAAAACTGTTGCTGTGTGTACAAAAAATGCTTAGAGAGTTTCAGGAAGAAGTGTTTCTTCTGATTCTCGGACACGACTATTTTCTCTGCTTTGACAGCAGAATCATTTTCAACCAAAATGAAGAATGGTGAACGCTCTCTTCCATCTTGGTTTCTTGATGCCTTCTTAGAAGAGCAAGGGAAATTTGAACATAATAGAGTCTTTCTTGACAGACAGCTCAAAGCAAACCTGGAAATAAGTTCCTAGTTCTCCACCTTGATGGAAATGCATGATTGTATCTGATATATCCTTAAATTAGAGTTTAAAGGAAGGAAAAATCAATATGAGTACAATCCATAAATTGGGGTGTTTGATTTTTTTTTTCTTAGTTACAGATATCAATGTTCATTTCTACAGAAGGAAGGAGAATTTCTATTCGTAAAGCGGTTTATAGTCCTATTGTATGGTTGTGAGAAATACATAATTAAGCAGAGCAAGAAAGAGCACCCAGCAGCCTGTAATGTTTATTTCTCTGTTTCTGTAAACACTTCTGTATTCTGAGTTAAATAGCAGGCAGCTTTTTGAAGTCAAACTGTTCCAATTTCTGGTCCAGGTAGTGATGAAATTTACTGAGATTTAGATGTCATATTTGATACAAAGTTTCTTTGTATTGCATGTTTAATGATCTGCTTTAGGGTCTGATCCAAGATCTGTTTTGAGCAACCTGTCACACTTCTGAGATGTCCTGGCAAGAGCAACCAGATTGAATGAACACAGATTACAGTCTATTGGAGAACTTTGTAATTAGCATTTCTACCATTTGGCCAAAGATTTGAATTAAGACCTCATTATCTTTCTGTTATTTTTAGCTCCACACTTATCTTTACTCTGTCCTTTAGACTTGTAAAAAGATTTTAACCACAGGGAGGGCTTAGTGGAATATTCTTTTGGCTTAGCAGCTTTGATACTAATGTAGGGAAGTGCATCAGGAACAGGAAAAATGGAGTTGCAAACTCTTGCACATCAGCTCTGGACAGCCCTGCTACCTAGGGGAGCCTGGTATTTCCTGCTGTACCTTAGATGTGCCAAAAGCCATTATGAGCAGCAGAGCAGCACAAACTTAGGAACATGCAATGACCTTGGCTCTCACCTCCCTCAGGCCTCTCAGAAACAGTAACAGTACCATGCAGTGAGATTGCCTTATATTTCTGGAGCCCATACAGGTACCAGCTGAGGACTGGTGTTGCTCGCAATGCAGATCTGAGACCGGAAAGTAAATGCTATAGACTCATTTTCTCTCCATACTCATTGCATACTACCTTAACCTGTCCAAATCCTGTCAAATATAAAAATTGATATATTCACCAAACAAGGTGAAGGGACAATAAAAAGAGGGTTTTTTCAATTGTATTAATGGCAATAGGCAGTAAAACTAACACCGTCCTGTTGCAGGGTGAGGATGGTCACCTCATAAACAGGGACAGGGACAAGGCAGAGGTATTTAATGCATTCTTTGCCTCTTTCTTCAACATGAATGATCAGCCAAGGGGGTCGCAGTGCCCTGAACTGGGAAACAATGACTGTGATAATGCTAAGCTCCCAGCTGACCCTGAAATTGTGTGGGATCTGCAGCTTAACCTGGATCTCCACAAATCGGGTATCCACAAATGTATCGGGTCTGATGGGATTCATCCAAGGATCCTCAATGACGGCAAGCCGTATGAGGAGCAGTGGAGGTCCCTTGGTCTGTTCAGCCTGCAGGAGACTGAGGAGAGACCTCACTGCAGTTACAGCTTCTTTGTGAGGGGAAGAGGAGGGGCAGGCACTGATCTCTGCTCTGTGATGACCAGTGACAGAACCTGAAGGAATGGCCTGAATTTGTGTCAAGAGAGATTTAAGCTGGGTATCAGGAAAAGGTTTTTTGCCCAGAATGTGGTTGTGCACTGGCACAGGCTCCCCAGGGAAGTGGTTACAGCACCAACCTGACAGAGCTCAAGAAGTGTTTGAACAATGCTCTCAGGCACATGGTGTGAGTTGGGAATGGTGCTGTGGGGCCAGGAGCTGGACTTGATCCTTTTGGGTCCTTCTAACTCAGCTCATTCTGTGATTGTGTGAATATTCTGGGAACTTCCTCATCGGTGTTCCATTGCCCAGAGAAATGTAAGTTCAGATACATTCTAAGGAGCAGTTATGAAATGGTGCCTTAAAAAAGGAAATAATCAGATTTGTGTGTTTTGCTTGCAAACAAATAAAAATTATCAAAAGAACAAGGAAAAAATCTCTAACTTCAAGTTTAATTAGAGTGTAAATAATTACAGTATGTGAATTATCATTCATCTGCATTTTTTTCAGATTTCTTTGGGTTTTTTATATCAAATCAGAATAGATTGTCTCCAGTTTTACTTGTCCTAACATGTGAGTAATAAAAATTGGATAGGTATAGTGTGCTCAAATATTTCAGCATAGATGTTCATACCCATGGAAAATGAAAGGACTTTATATTAGAAAAAAGCAAAAAACCATGAATAATCAAACAAAACTTTCCATGTATATTGGGAGTTAAGCATAGTAGGAGGAAGAAAAGAAGACTCATTAGCAAAAGAACAGCTGGCAGAAACAGATGTTTATTCTTTATGTGTCTCACGAGATATACAGCTTTTTTCTCTTACTGGCATGTTTAAATTCATACTGTCCTTTGTAATAAAAGCAGTTCATGAAGCTTGACAGCAAGATAGTAAATTCTTTACAATTCTTCAGTACAGTTGTATATGTTAATAACAATGAACACTTACTAAAAGCCACATAGTGACAATTACATACCAAATCTTTCCAAATCTTTCTGTAGTTTCCTTAACCTATTCCACTTTAGTTATAGTCCTTCCTTAAAGGGAAAGACCAAAATAATACTGACTGTGATTTTGTTTTATTTCTAAATCTGTGAACTTATTTTTGTAAATGATCTTGTATAGGGAATCAAGTGGTCATTGAACTGAAGGATCATTAGTAACAGATATTCTGTGCAGTATCTGAAGGATGTGATATTTACCATTAAATAATTAACAGGATTGATCCTCTCACTTCCTGTCCCTCATTGTCTTTTCGTAGATACAAAAAATACCATTAAAGATGCTCCTAAAAGGAGAGGCTTACATGATGTAACTTCTGTCATGTTCTGCATAGACTGAAAAGCATGCCTGTATGGATGAAGTATTTATCAAGAATTTATGATCTGGAGGGTGCAGCATACTGAACTGGAGTTCAAGGGTCAGTTTGACATAACAGAATTTTCCCTGAGTCCTGAGTGGTGGAGGAGAATACAGACTGTTGCTGTACACAGTCTGTTGTGTGGTGCATACTTCCCTACAGTGTTTAAAATCACGTGACTGAAACACTGGTGTGTGCCTGGCCAAAACCTAACTTGGTCTTTTTTTTTTTTTTTTTAAATATACAGACAACTTTGAAATACCTATTTTTAATTCATTATGCCTCCACAATATAAAATATGTTCATGACTAGGAGAAAATACAGTTTATTAATACTTAGAGATGGTTGAATATTGTTTTTAAAATACATGATTCAACAAATTATTATAGAATTATTTGGAAAAAAAAAAAAAGAAAAAAAAAAGCATTCCTGTATATCAGGTGCTGCCAGGGCTCACTTGAAATAAAACTAAAAATGCTTTATATGTCCAAACCATGTTGTGAGTGAAGACTAATAAAGACTCATTTGGCAGTGGCAAACATTTAGTTACTCTGATGGTTAAAGCAGAAGAAATTGAGAGGTTGATTTTTCAAAAGACACCTAGGATAACTGAAAACCCACATCCATGCACTAATTGTTGCTTTAAAAGAGATCTTTGTAATGAAAGGCAGTTTTATCAAATGCAACCTTTACTTGGAAATTTCTGCCTAAGATAAGCACTGTGTTAATGCCTCTGATTTCAAATATTGTACAGTATAAATGTTGTACAGATATTAGATTATTCACAGCTGATGAAAAGTAAGTAGGCTAGAATGGAATGGATGCATATGAAACAGAGTCACTTTAAATGATTGTTCCTGTAAGTGAAGGCTTTACCAAAACTTCTATGTTAGAGTCCATTCTTCATCTGCCTTTTCAAGTTGCCATGTGAGCATGACCTCACCAGTCTGCTCCTGTGCTGGGTTTGTCCTGTGTTGGATGATTTATTTATTATTTCTTTTGAGGAAAGTAACTTTTGGCAGTTAATAGAAAGTTCTCCTGGTTGAATGGGCAGTCCTTTACTGGAAAAGCCTGCATTCATCATTTCCCAGTCAGATTTCCATCAAACAGCTCTTGGCCATGTGTAGCTAGGCTGTGCCAAGAGCTGCAGGCAGGAGAACCTGTCTAGTTTCTCTGCTGTATAAGTGCTAAGGTGATCCTTTGGGAAAGATATGGGTCCTTCCGTGGCAGTTACCATGAATTTCTATTTTTCTTCACCAGTCTGTTTTGATCATAGTTGGGAAAGTCCTTCACTGAGAGAAGAACATAATCTTCAATAGTTTGGATCTGTTGGAGGTATTGACAGCTCCTGAAGCCAGGGTTTTAGAGCTTGCCATGAGTGTGTTAAGTCCAGCCAATGTACTAGTCAAGCATTTCTGTGGATTGTGTGAAACACCCGGAATGAGTGCCATTATGGCACAATTCAGCTGTAGGGTACCCATGTACTGTGATTTAGATTCATCTCTTTTCAACATTTTGTTGTCAGCAGCTGTTCCTGCAAAGCCTTGAGTCACTGCCTAGGGATACCCACAGCAGGATTGCTGCGTTTCTATCACAAATGATTAGGCAGGAACTGCTGGCAGTGATCTGATTTCCTTCAGATCTACCACCATGGAGTGGAAGGAAATAATTCTTGTATTGTAGGTGGAGAGGCTCCTTCCAAAGACCAATTTTTCTTCCTAGCAGCCTGGATGAAATGTGTGGCTGTGCCAAAACAGCATTGCTTTCTCTTAATCAAGGGCTTGCCAAGACAGTATGCTCAAGGGTAGGATTTCATTGCAGGTGATGTTTTGGTTTGGTTTCCAGACTGAGATGACTTTCTATTTAAAGTTCTGCTTCTAGTGGTGTTTGTTTATTAACACCTAATATTTAGCTACCCTGAAAACCATTAATATTTAGGACCTTACTAAATCATGCCTATTTATGTGAGCTATATCTGTAGCCATGTTTCTTTTGTCCTTTGAAGAGAATGCTATAGCATGGTACTGTAATGGCTGAACTTCAAGGATTATTAAAACAGTTATGAACCCAGTGGTTTTTTCTGTAGTTTCTTTTGTGATTTCCTGTGAACGTCTCATATCACACTCGGTATTACAAATGGCCTTCCCTTGTGTTTTGTTTTAGCAGAATTCCTTGTTTGTCTGGTGTAAAAACATTGAAATAGCTTTGGGAGTTTTGCTATTCAGACAAGCTCTTTTTTTGCCTTGTGCTTAGAAAATTGGTTTGTCCTTTTTCCCCTCCAAAAAATTTTAGCAGCTCTACAGCTCTTCTCAGTTATCCATTTCTGCGGTACATGAAATCTTACCTTAAGAGATCAATTTTCAAGTATGAACATTGTAATAAGACACAAGTTGTCCCAATACAAATGTTCAGTATTAAAAATGCATGTGTGAATGGCTAAACTGAAAAACAGAGTTCATACTAATAACATAAAAAAACTAATGTAAGACAATTTTCATCAAGTGCCTGCTTTCTTTGCGATTGATACAACTACACATAAGTGAGAGAAGCTGTTGGGCAGTACTGATAAATATTTATCAGTAAGGCTTTGTTCTTTTTTGTAAGAAAAGATGCTATAAAAAATAATAATTAAGGCTAATTCTCATATGCCAGTCTTTCATTTGCATTACATTTCAGCATCTGTGAGTCTGAATGTTTTAATTAATGCAAAAATGCTGTCTGGAACTGTTAGAAAACAAACAAAAGGTAGAATCCATCTGAGTATTCATTGTGAAAATAGGTTTTTTTTTGTGAAAGCTAGAAGGTATGTGATGTTCCCAAACTTCATGTGCCTAGTACATCGATACATACACTATATGGCATCATCCATTAGAGCTCCTTAAATGTTGAATTTCCATTTTGTTTCTACACAGTGAATTAGTGGATGAGAGGATGTTTGATTCAGACTGTTTTGAAACTAATCTGGAAGAATTTTCATCCAAAAATTCAAATTTTGATACTTGATCCAAAAAAGAAGCATGTTTCAGAAAAAAAAAAAAACAAAAAAAAACCCCAAAACACAACATTTTTCCAGTTTAAGACTATCTGGGGCTAATGCTGATTAGAAATTGGCAGATTTTTTTAAGAATTACTATTTCTGTCCTCTATTTAATGAGCATACTTACAAGGAAAAATGTTATCTGTGATTCCTACTTCAATTTCGTTATGTTGCCATTTTGAAAAAAACGTGTACTAACCATCCCTCATTGGAATGCAAATGTTTGATAATGCTAATTAATGCTTCTGGAGTTAAGATATCGAATTGGTGAGCTATCTATAGTTGGTATTTTGGAGGAGTTCATTTTAAAGCTTCTCACGTGGTCTTAGTGACACGAACTGGACTGGCTTGTCCTCTCTAATTGGTGCTCATTACTCTGGGCAAGTACACCTAGTGCTCCCCTCACATCAGTGTGAGATAAAGCTGTTTCAGGGTAAGGCAAGTGTGGATTGTTTTAGCAGGAAAGACAGCACAAGATGAGGCTTAAGCTGCTAATTAACCTTAATTAGGAGCAATTTGTTTTAATCAGAAGTTTTACAGCCTACTCTAAGTAGTACATTCCTCTCTGTAGCAGCTCTTTTCAGGAATTCCAATAGATGAATCATGTATAATACTTTGAGTGCAGGTTGTATCTGAATATCTGTGGAATCTTGACCTGTACAGAGTACATAAACCTTTATTTATACAGAAGGATAACTGTATTTTTTGGTAGAAGTAACTTTTTGGTAGTAGTAACTCCTGCTACACTGCATTTGTTATTGTGCTCTCTTACAAAGGTGACATCAGCACACTGTACACACATTTGAGAGGTGGAACTGAAGTTGGTGCACACTGGTGTTTCCTAGTAAAAAAATACTTTAGTTAGTTTAGAAGAGGCGTAAGGAAGTCCATCCCTGAATATTTGGGTAAGATTTCCTCTGATTCTACCAGGTCTGAGGTCTAGGCTGCAATATTTTGCATTGTATCAGGGACAAGATCTGTTGCATCTAAAGAATCATTCTTTATTTTCATAGATATCTTTGTTATTATCCTGTTAATCCACAAAGAGAATAGGGGAATAGCTGAAATATTCTTGACTATAGCTTGATTTCTGAAATGAGACAATGGAAACCAAGGAACAATTTACATAAATTAAATTGGAAGGAAAGCCAGTAACAGCTTTATAGCACTTAGTTACATTTTAAATTTAAAAATTAATTGTGAAAGTAAGACTCTTAATACACTTTTTGTGGTGAAAGCAAACATGGTCACAAAAATGTATTTCCTCTCACCTTACAAACACTTTCAGTTGAGATGTCAGGATGTAGTAGTCTTATTTAGTGGACAGTAAAAAAGCTTGACACGTCTCACAAAAACCCCCAAACATTAGGCTGAAGTTGAGGACTGGAAAACGTTGCACAGCTGTTCATATTGCTACTTTCTTTTTTAAATTATCCAAATTAACATACTTTAAGGTCATGAGCTTTCATCATAGTCTGTTTTTCTGTGTGAAGGAGAAGGAAAAGGAGTTAAGGCTTCAGGAGCTGAGACCTTCTGAGCACAGACTGGAGCTTGCTCACCCTATGCCAGCTGGAACAACCCCAGCTGGTGGAGAGTTCATGCACTGTGATTCCAGGCAGAGGAACTGGACTGTAAGCTGCTGGCCTGGATGTCATTGTCCTTTGGAGAAAGGATTATTCTAGCGCCTGCATCAAGACACCAAACTGCAGCAGTCAGTGAACACAAGTGAGAGCCCTGTACTGGGGATAGGAGGCACGACCTCCCCCAGAGGATGGTTTGGAAATCCAGTGTCTGGCTTCATGAACCTTAGAACAGACACATTGCTTGAGGTGGAGCAGTCCTTTATCCCTTCTTGAATCCTACTTGTATGAGCAGCTAGGGGAGGGAACAGCTTGCAAGCAGATAAAGTTTCTGTTACAGTGCACTTCCAGCCGGTGAGATGAACGGTGTCCAGCCCAGATCTCCTCACAGTGGTGAATGTCATCTCCCCCTTCAATCTGACTGACCCTCCCATAACCATACTCATATGGATTGTTGGCTCATCATTTAAAGTTAAGTCAAGGAACAGGGGAAAGAACTAGTACAGCCACAAGTCAAGGGAAAAGTACTAAGGGGCATGTGAACCAGCAAGTTCATTCTAATGGGAGAATAATTTTCCATTACAGGCTTTCAAGGCAGACAAATAAAACAAGATGGCTATAAGGCATTTCCTCATCCTGTTGTGCTCTGAAACCCTCCAAGTGCCGTTTATGTTATTGGGAATTCAATTTATTTCACAGCATGGTTTAGGCTCCTCTGTTTGTTTGAAAGAAAATGGAGTATTATATTGACATAAAGACTGTAAAATACTGCAAATCTTTATTTGATCCATAGCGTCAGCATAGTGCACAGTGCACCTGCGTCAACATAGTGTACAAAGCTTGTTAGTTTTCCTACTGCATATTTAAGGGAATCACTTGCTAAATTTTTTAGTCACTAATACAACTAAATAGTAGAAAATAACTTCTTAAAAGGACAAAATTAAGATGATGTCAAAATTGATGTTATACCCATTTTTACTCTTCATTTTCTATGTATGTATATTCTAGTTTTACTGTGGTAGTAGATTACCAAAAGAGTTGCCTTTCAAATCTCTGTTGTTTACTTTTGGCAAGATTTGGGGGTACTTAAAGACATTAAACATGACAAGTACTAAGTCTCGCAACACACTGTCTCTTGCTAATGTGAGAAAACATATGCATGCTTCAGTTTGAATGAGAAATGGGAAAGACAAGTGTTTGGTAGACCATAGTACCACAGCATATGATGGAAATGGATTGGAGCAGTATGGTGGTATGTGGGACAATTGAGTAAGAATGAATATTTTTTTTAAGCTTGTCTCACCCCGCCCCCCCCCCCCGAATGTGGAAAGTCTGATATTGCAAGACGCTGAATAAATTAACAGCTGTTCATAGCAGTTGAAAAGGGTAATTCATGGAATAAGGTCTCTTGCACCTCCTAGTAATTCTGAGAGGATTGAGTGTAGTGAGCGGGGGGGAGGAAAGCTGCACAGAGCTTGATCAGCTTTTGTCTTTACTGGTACTAGGAGGTGGGATTGGAGCAACAAGATTCCAGAAAATTAAAGCAATAATTTAGATATAAGACAGAATATTCAATTCTGTGGATGTTGCAATGAGCATGTTGCACTGTTGAAACAGTGTTGAAAAGCAATCAAAACACAGAATAATTTGTCTCATTGTTATACTGCCTGTTTTTTTCTGTTGAAAATCTGAAGCCCAAATAGCAAAGAAGCAGAGGAGACAAAGGAGAATAAAAATACTGCACCTGAGGAAGAAATAAAGTGATTGTGGGTATAGAAAAAAAAAAGGCAGTCATAATTCTGATTGTGCTATGCCGTTATTTAAATTCCTACTGTAATTTTATTCCAAACTTTTGGCTTTATCAAAGGTGTACAAAAAGAAGATGGTGCTTTATGAAGTCCGATGGTTGTGCCCAAAAATTACAGCCCAAAAATGGCTACATTAGGCTTTCATACAGAAATCTGCATTATGGTAGTGTAAACATTGTTTAGAGCTTATTCCACAACAGTACTGTTAATATCTTTAGGCCTTTTAATTTGAAAGGTTTATAAATTTTACCATGATATGTGGGAAATTGAGAAACATACTACTTTTAACTGGTGTAACTTTTCATGGGAGAAAGGTGCGAGAAACTGTGTTCCACCACAGACACATTCTTGCAAATCTGGGGTTTTTTTCTGGGCAGAGAAAATATCACATAGTTTATGACATAGTTAGGGATAATCGTACACATTTGTAAGGTTTTCAGAAGTAATTTTTATGGAAGTGCTGTTAAGCAGCTTCTACTGAAACTGAATTTATGATCCTCTGCTTGAAAGTCATCTGTTTCCAAAATACAACAATTTTATTCAAAACACCTGAAAAGTAAAAGTAAGGCATTAAAAATAAATTGTAAATACAAATACAAATATTATGGATTTGTACAAATATTATGTATGTGTACACACACGCAAAATTCATAAATATTCTGCTGTACTAATGTGCATTGTGATGGGATAGAAAAGTCCTCTCGGAACCATCTGTGCCCACTCTGTGCATTGTGAGTGGTGGAGTTACTTATAAACCAAAGTTCCTAGGAATCACAGCTGTCTTTTGAAACACAAATAAAAAATTAACTTGGGTGTTTGCTGGAGGAGAAAGATTAGTGGAGATATATTGGTGTATCTCTTTTAAACTCCCAATGTGAAATAATCTCTCCCAAATAATCACAGCATTCTGTAACTACATGAAATTTGTGAGTTGCCAGGTAAATCTGCTGCAAGTTAAAGGAGCTACTAAGGTTATTTTAAAATCTACTTGTGGTGCTGTTGTTACCACTACCTGGTGTTTCCCTCAGAGATGCATGGAGTATAACTACTGGATGTTCACTCTAAAAGGAGTGTTGAAAAGGATTAGGACCTTTCTCTGACTAGCCAGCTAGAGGAGGCTATGCAAAGAAGACATTCTGCAGCCAAAGAGGAACAATGGATTTTTCACTGTGAGACTAACACAAGAAGCTGATGAGTTGCTCTGGGCTCATCAGTCTATTCCCTTATGTGAACCCATGTCCAAAGGGATAATAGTAATTTCTGCCTTGTCAAATTCTCCCATTTTTCCTGATTATCCTTGCACCACTGATTCAATCATCTGACATTCTGTTGCAGATTAATTCCCCCCTCGTGGGTTTTTTATATTGTTATTTTTATGGAGACTGTGTATGGCTTCAGTACAGAAATGCATGTTACAATTTCAGGAGGTCCATTTACAGCTGAATGCTTCTGTATCAGCAGAAGAGAAAGGTAAATAGGATGGAAACAAATGAAAGGAGGTGAGTGGGAGAGAGAATGTAATGTAGAAATTGTTTTCTGGATAAAATGTCAAGAGAATAAGAACGTGGAAAATTCCTCTGGTTGTGTCACTTCCAGGGGACTCTATGAAAGAACTAAGTCACCTGCAAATAACAGGGAGTGACCTGTCCCTGTGAAAGAAGCACACAAAAATGTTGAAGTTTTTCAGGTTTATGTAGGATTTCTCATTTCCTCTTATCAGTCAAAGGTGAGCAATATGAATTACAAAATTAAACAACCTGTAGGCAATATACATCTTAAAAACCCACAGCAATTCACTGTGTTGGTACTAATCATTGAGGAGAGTAAGGCACGAAGAAGAAGCTGAAGAATGGATTTTTATGTTCCCCTCCCCTGTAGCATGTATAAGAACTGAAGAGGGCTGAAAAACTGAATAACCTCATAGATTACTGAGAGAAGTGGGGTTTTTAAGCCCTGAAGAAGGCTCCAGGGAGATCCTATTGGAGCCTCTCAATAAATAAATAGGGATTATAAGAAAGGTGGAGACTTTTTATCTGGCCTGTAGTTTCAGGACAAGGGACAGTGGTTTTGAACAGAAAGAGGGTAGATTTAGATTTAATAGATGAAAGAATTCTTTTATGGTGAGGGTGGTAAGATGCTGGAACAGGTTGCCCAGGGAGTAAGTACCTCATCACTGTAGCTGTTTAAGGGCAATTTGCAGGGGAAATCTGCCTTTCTGATTCTGTTGTTCTGTGGTTCTTGGAAGATTCTAATGCGGTATGGTACCATATTTGCCCGTAATGATACAGCTAAATTATTCTGGTGTGTATAGTATTCATAATAATCATAGAATTATAAAACTGTTTAGGTTGGAAAGGACCTTTAAAGATCACCTAGTCCAACTCCTAGTGAGCAGAGATATCTTCAACTGGATCAGGTTGCTTGAAGCCCCAGCAAAACTGACCTTGAATGTTTCCAAATATCCAGGATAGTTGATGCAACTAATATCTCAGGACTTTGAGCACAGGAGAAATCAAATGAAAGATGAGATGCCCTTTGGAGGCATTAGGTATACATAGGAATTTATTGCACATTTTTCTTTCATAGTTGATAGTCTCCAAGCAGAAAAATACCAGATGTGTAATAGGCTCTGTCTCCCCTCCTGTAGTTTTAAAATTTCATTGTGTAAAATCTTCACTGTATGTAACAAACTTTTTCACCTCTTAGAGGAATCCAAGAGATACCAGAGAAGACATTTAAGGATCACCAAGTGTTAGTCCCATGAACTCCAGACAGAAAGTGAGCCTGCAGCCCATCTTTTGAACTTTGGATATTCTTCTTTTGTAGTGAAATAGTTTAATTGAACTTTTTTAAACACTTACGTATCTTAGTGTTTCTCAGGACATGTTATTTAGATACATTAGAGGAGAAAGAGCTGTTCATTTTACAGAATCTTTGGTGAAGATATGATTTTGTATATTAACAAAATAATCAGTTGATTTTATTTAAAAGTTTAACACCAGAAGTTATCTTCTCACTAAAAGGAAAGTAGTTTTTACAACCACAT
The DNA here is from genome assembly GCA_013396995.1 of Dicaeum eximium. NCBI lineage: Eukaryota > Metazoa > Chordata > Aves > Passeriformes > Dicaeidae > Dicaeum > Dicaeum eximium. The sequence continues at coordinate 2,498,283 of VWZP01009794.1, read as the reverse complement.
TGGATAAAGCTTTCATCTGAAAATAATTAAGAAGAATAAACAACTGCACCAAAAAGTGATAGGATTGTTTACTTGAAACATGCGGTAGGTAAGAAGATTAGGATAGTGAATGTATTTGTATGAAAATGTAAAATTAGTAGCAAACTTTAATGTTTTACATAGGAAACTTTAACAGTTGTGAGGATCTTGAGGTTTGCATTGGCTTTCCACATTTTGGAATCCTTCTATAATTCATAATGCTTTTCTGTAACCATCCCAGGCCAACTACATGCAGCATGGCATCTCAGCTAAGTCATGCATAGTATTGGGAGGGGAAATATTTAAGTTATTAAACTGCCTGAAATAAAATATTCCATATATTAGGAACACTGTCCTTTCTCAGTGAAACAGTACAGTCCTGAAGTGAATGCAAGAGGGCAGCAGGAGATCCTCTAAGGACATAGGCTATAATAATTCCTGCCGTGAATCTGGGATGTCAGCTCCTGTCAGCAACAGCCATGTGTTGGCAGTTTCAGAAAATCTGTATGGCAGTGTGCTACACTAGGCCCCTACACCTGGCCCCAGAGAAGATGGTAAGAAAGGAGCCCTTTGCAGCTTTTTGGGGTGTGCTGGAACTTCCTGCCTTCTTCAGTTAACAAGGAAGCTTGACTTGATGTTCTTCAGCTATGATTCTGAATTGTTAAAATATAATTGTCTTTATTATTACAGTGTTACTTAATTTCTTAGAGATTTTTTCTCAAACTGATGAGCCAAAGCCATGCTCCCTATGAAAGTGTTAACAATGCCTGATAAAAGTAACATGCTTGCTTCAAACTAGTGATTTTACTGACAGTTCTCTTAAAAATAAAATAAATTCATTTTAATGTATATTTAGAAAGGAATGTAAATACTTTATATGTTATGCATGAAAAACAGTCTCAGTAATTTCTACTTTTCTAGTTATCCCACTTCCCAATGGGAGCTGGGTATGTATTTCTCTTTGAACAGAAATGAAAAATATTCCTACTTATGTATGATCTTCCAGAATCTGAATATGTTTATAAATACATACTTATAAGGGAAATTTATATAGTACTCACAGAGGCACATCATTTATTAAAAAAACAATTTAATATTATTTATGAAGTTTAGGAACAGCTTGAAGCTGCTTGTCATTATTAAAGTAATTGCAATACTTAAGTACATAATAAGGCAATGTTTCAACATTAGAAACAATAATCAAAAGATAAAATATGCCCAACTCAAGGAAATTTTGAGTACATCCTTTACATGCTCGTGGCTCTTGCTTTTCTTCTTGCAAAGGACTCACATTGTTACTTATTACTTTCTAGATACAAAATTGTGTTTTTATAACTGATCCTCTCAGGAGAATTCAGTTATATTTGCATTCATAACGTAGGTATAAAGGTAAACCAAGGCTGTGCCTGTAAGATGCAGACCCAAAAGCAAGAAGCACAGACCTCAAGGAAATGCAGAGGGGCATTTTGTGCCTCAGGGAGGGAGAGACAAAAAGAACAACTCATTCAACAGGAAATGTGCTTACAGCAATACTTTGAGAAAGATGTCATCCACTGCTGAAGGAGATGTGGGACAGGAATAATTTGCTGCCTTAATGGCTTGCATTGTTTGCAAGGCTACATTCCTATTTGGCTACAACTGAATTATCTGAGAGCTCCAGTTCTTGCAGCTCTGCTTATCCCTGTGTACGTGGCTTTTAATGATGCCCTGAGAATGACTCCTGACTATATATTACACAGAAAAGATCATGGCATGCTCTCCACATTGGACCTGCTCTGTCATCAACAGTGAAATACAAGAATACAACAGTAGCTGTTGTTATGTGGGGGAAATTCACAGTATGACTGATTAGATTTTCTTTTGACATTTTAATCATCATAAAGGCTCATTGCTTCTTTGTTGCACTGGAACCTTTGTGAATTGGATAATACATACATGTCATATATTTGAAGGATGACTCCTTTCCCTGAAATGAATTAAGCTTGACTAAATGTTGAAAATGCTTCAATGCAATCAGTTGGCAAATAAGTTGATTTCTTAGAACTGGTCTTAGAGTGTATGGGACATTTATTTTAAAATATCCTACAGCACTTACAGCAAAACTAAGACTGTATATTTTCTAGAAACCTAATTGGTAATTGGTTTATAGAACCTAACTGTCCTACTGGACAGTGTATTTGAACAGGTAATTAATTACTATGATAACTAATTTAAGATACTGTAGTTTTTCTGATAAATGCTTTTGGGAATTTACTTTATCCCAGTACAGTTTAAATGTATTTCAGAACAACTTGCAGTACATTTGGATAATATCCATTCAATCAGCATCTAATTGGCAGGAAAAAAAGATTATAGTAAATGAGTAGTTCTTCAAAAAGTTGATTGCTTGTAAGTGTGCTAAAATTCCTGAATAAGTCTGCAAGACATTACACAATGTAAATAGTCCCATCCAAGCTACTAAGACTCATGAACTGAGTGAATTTAACTTTCAGACATCGCTAAGAAACTACCTTATGAAAGTCACATAGGAAAACATTTCAGTCTTGGATCATTAGGTACTTTTTCAAGATTCAGGCTTAGGTCTTACTCTGTAGATAGCCTTGATTTATGCAAAGCACTGTTAAATAAATTTGGACTTTATATCCTAATAACAGCCCAGACATTCTTTTTAAAACTTGACATTTGCCGTGAGCAATTTTATTACAACTAGTTGTTTCTGTATAGTACCTGATTTTTTGAATATCCTGCTTAATATGTGTCTAGTTTGCAGAAATATGTACATAACATATTTCTTTTCTATTTGGTATTCTGAAACAATTTTAGCACAAATTAATATATAAATAGTGACTATTATTAATGTTGGCATTAGTCTGGAATAATTTTTTTATACCCACTCATCTTTATTTCACATACTGATCATGTTGAAAATCAGTGAAGCATGTGAAATTGCAAATGACAAAGTGGAAGCATTTGCAATTCTGTCCACTTCTGCTTACAAATTAACTGTTTTAATCTTCCAAAGATAAAGTACACATGATATTGAACCCAACAATATGAGTCTAGCCATGAGAAATTTGTCATGTCAGCAAATGGAGAATTGTACCTGTTGTACCAAAATTTCACATAAGGAGGTCACATGATAAAGCAGCTGTAGGGATGTGTATTCATTTCTGTTGTAGCTGTTTTGCACACATTGATTTGCTCACACAATGTTACTCTCACAGTAGGTAAGTTGATGTTGGTAAAACAAAAGAAGCAGCTACAAAGAGTGTAGCTGATTTTGCTCAAGGTCATTTATGAAATTAGTAGCAGAGGTGGAACTAGAAGTCAAATGTTTTCATAATTGTGCTCCAGACCTATCAGTTCCAAAATCCTATCTAGGTGATAATATCCACCTTACTTTGCAATGCCTTTTCTAAAGGGCACTAAACTCCAAGCTTGATTAATGGTGACACATTACTTTCTGTGACAGGAGCATAAGCTCTGAATGAACAATTATTTAAATGTTCTCAGCTGAGAATCATGCCCTCATCATCCATGCTTGATGTACAAACATGGTCTCCTGACTGTCTACGCTTTTGCCCATCTGTTTGGATGGCATAATGCCTGTTCTCAAGTAGGTCAAAACCTTGCCGTAGGGCATGTATGCCAGGCAACAATGGCTTTCAGTGAAGACTGCATAACCCTGAAAGTCTTCACTTTTAGTGAAGTTAGTCCTTCCTTTGGTAGGATTCCATTGTTAGCTCCTCAGGTATATGTGCTCTTCCTCAGATATCCGAACAATAGCAGGGGAAAGGAGGGAATGGACTAATAGGATGGAAATGAGGTGATAAAGATTCTTTAGTTTTATCTCCTATGAACTCTTAGAAAAGCAGTATAATTTTAGTCTTTTAAAGGGTGGAACCCACCACTCCAAGGGGAGAATGTGGTGTGGTCTCTGTTGTATTAGGCTTCTCCGTTGATTTCTACTTCATATATTCAATCCCCTGAGGCTGAAAACCAGGCAAAATTGGTCAATGCACAGACCTCAGATTTCTCAAGAAGGCCACTTAGTGTACAAAGTATCACATGGGGAGCAGATGGTCTTAAAAAAATTCTCATTCAAGAAATGTGTAAGTATATATACACAGTTTTAATTTCTCTGACCTAAATACTTGCCTTGTTTATATCTGGTGCATAAAAAAGGAGCATATAAAATGTAGTAATGGAACTGCTATGACTTGCTCATTGTTTGAACACTTATTTATAGACAGCAACATACCTATCTCTTTTCAGGAGATAGTAAAATATCCTACATATATGTGTCAACATTGGTCTTCTCTCAACAGAGCAACAGGAGTCAGATGATCTGAGCCTGATAGCCACTGCAAATTATAAGCTCATCTTTTTTAGGTTATATTAAATAATGATTAAAATTTTCCATTACAAAATACTTTAGAAGCTATCATGTGTATTTTATTTTTAGCCAGTATATAGTAGCATAGCAATATAAGCAAAAAATAGTTAAAGCTGTGGTTCAGTTTCAATGGCTTCAGTACTCTGAAAGACATTAGAAGGATTTAAACTGGGCATCGTCCAATTTTTTCCCCCTACAATTTAAGATCTTCAGGGTTATCTTGAATAGGTATTGCCTGAAATTGATACTTATATTGATGTACTTGTTGGGAAAAAAAAACCAAACAACAAAAACCCCAAACCAACCGACACATTAAACGCTTCTGGAATTCAAATACTGCAGAGAACTCCATACAGGTTACAGTGCACTAATTCAATGAAATATAAGAGAATAAACAAGGTGCCCTCTAGTGTAAAAATCTTAGCAATGCCTATTTATAGAGTATATTTCATATATATATACATAATCGTCCACTATGTTTTTGAACTAGTAAGGGCATATGAAGTAAGGGTAGTAAGGGTAAATCTGAACTTTAAAATTCTGCTGATACTTCATAGCTGTTTTTTCAGGAGCACATTAGTCTGATATATTGATGGTGAAAGCAAGTTCAGGCCTACCACCAGGACAAATCAAACAAAAGAGTAAATAGCTCAAGAGTAGTTTTAGGCATACGCTGTCCTAAATAAACACTGCTTTACTCATAGAGTACTACTGGTCATATTTTGAGCAGTGTCAGTCCTGGTAGCCTCTGACAATTTGTTCTGTTTGTTCCTCTCCACGCTTGCTCCTGCACTGAAGATTGAGCTGAAGTTGCCACTTTGGTCTAGAATCAGCAGAAAAAGGGCCAACATCACCAAAGTTTCTGCTTAAGGTTCCTCACATATACCTTATGATTGGTATATATATACCTTACTTCAGCTGTTCTGTTCTGGATGTAATCCAATGCACTATTTTATTTAAATTGTCCCAGTTCTCAATATGAACTATGTATGCATACATACATATTTGTATGTGTTTTCAGATGGGCAGTCCAGAGTGCTTAAACCAAGAGCCAAAGTCTCGAGATTAGTTTCACAATTCATCTTGTTCTGTGAAGTGATTCAGTACATCTGCATGCTAGCCTGGAAGTCTGAAGGCAGCTGTTAGGAAATATTAACAACTCAGATATTTCTGTGCACACTTGTGACTCAGTGCTTCTGAGAATTATTCAGGACATAGTTATCTTCTGAGGTGATGGGCTCTTGTTTAGTGGTCTAAAAGTTAGAATAGGAGATTTGAGGTACTAGTTCTTCTCAGCTTGGATCTGTAACGGTGTCACTTTAAATGAATGACCTAGCCACCAGTCTGCCAGCAGCTGTTGGTGGGGACCCTCAGCATCCTGCCCACATGGAAGCTGTGTTACTCTGCAAACACAAGTGCAAGAACCTCTCTGACAGAACAAGGGTGAGCTGGAGTCCAGCAAAAGTGTGTGGTGAGACCAGCCAGCTGGGAAGGGGCAGCTTGACAGTTCCAGCACCTGGTGCTTGGGCCATGGAATTGCATAGAAAAACACTGAACTAACCTTCCTCCAACCAAGTGCCCCAAGTTCTCACAGGGCTTGTGTAGCAAGGTTTTGCCTTGTTTCTGTAGCCTTGTATTAATTTGCAAGTCCTAGCATCAGCAAGAGCCATGGCAGGAGTTCTCATGCAGAATAGGCATTGCCTGGAATTTAAGGCTCTCTTCTAGTACTGGAAGCTCTGATTCATAACCTTCTGTGTGTTTCTACCACAAGACATGACTTTACTTCATAGTGGGTTGGAAGGGGCCTTAAAGACCATCTAGTCCAACCAGCTTGACATGGGCAGGGAACCTTCCCCTGGACTTGAGGTTACTCAGAGCCCCATCCATCCTGGTCTTAAACACTTCCAGGAATGGGGAGTCCACAACTGCTCTGGACAAACTGTTGCAGTGTCTCACCACCCTCACAGTAAAGAATTTCTTCCTAATACCTAATCTAAATTTACCCTCCTTCAACTTAAGGTCATCCCCCTTTGTCCTGTCACTACATACCCTTGTGAAAAGTCCCACTCCAGCTCTATTCTAGGTCCCATTAGGTAATGGAAGGATGTTATAAGCCCTCCCAGAGCCTTCTCTTCCCAAAGCTGAACAGCCTCATCTCTTTCAGCCTGTTTTCATAAGAGAGATGGCCCAGCTCCATGGTTAACTTAGTGGCCTCTTCTGGAACTGTTCAACAGGATGTTGAATAATAAAGGCTACAGCCTTTTACCTATGATGTACCTGAAGAATCTTTCTTTATTACCCTTGATGTCCTTGGCCAGATTTACTTCTGCCAGTGCTTTAGCTTTCCTAAACAGCTCTCTGGCTGTTTAGAGAATTTTTCTGTATTCCTCCCAGGATACCTTCCCCTGCTTCCACTCTCTGTAAGCTACCTGTTTCTGTTTAAGTTTTTTCAGGAGCTCCAGGTGTCCTGGTGTTCTTCCTCATGATCCATTTTGTGGGGATGTATTGCTCTTGGACGAGACTGTCTTTGAGTGTTATCATTATTATAGTGTGTGGTTCCGTATACTGCAGGTACATCTAAACATTCTTCAGGGTCCTGCCTTCCAATAATGGAAAGAAAGGACTAGAAAGTGCTGAGTCCTTGGAATGCATCACAATATACTTTCATGAAACAGCAAACTGTCAGAGAATCAAAACCAATTCAGAGTTACATAAACAATTTCCCTAATGTTTTTTTTAGAGCTGCTTCAAAACCACTTGTCAAGCTTGAAGGTACATGCAGGAATTTGAATATTCTTAGAGCAGTTTAGAGGGACTTTACAAAATACACTTTTGTCTGCTTCTCTTGCCGTATCCCAGAAATAACAGACAGCCTTCAGAGAAGCTTGAACATTTGTGCTCAAAACGTTAGACCAAATCTTTCTTATTCATTAATAAAATTAATGAATGTGCACTGCTGATGTCTCGGTACATTAGCAATGATGGACTTTTCCACCCAGAGAATTGTTATGACAGACCATAGGAAATGAAGCATCCACCTCTGAAGCCCTAAGAGAGAGTTGTTGTCTCCCTCTGCTGACCTAATAAATGATGGTGTGCAATACTGTTCCCAGTCTCATCAGAACTTTCTGTAGGCTTATCCCTCCTACAACTTTAGACCACCCCCTTTAAGCATATAGTTCATTTAAATTGCATAGTTTGAAGGTCAGTCTACAGAGGAAGAACTGTAGAGGAAGCTCTATGAAAACTATCTGGATAAATGTTATGGTTAGAGACTATGAATAATCCCCTATTATTTGCTTCCTAGATTTAATCCTTTCAGTGGCAGCATTATAATAAGGGTCACTTATGGTTTGCCTTGCTCTTGTGTTATAATACTAGGAAGGAGAGAGTCATTTTACAGATCTTACAACTTCCCAGTCAGCAGGTCTGTATTTAGGGCTGCTATTCTAAGACACCTAATTTCCTGTGCGCTCTGTGAAGCCTTTGGTGCCTTAGTACAGGGTTTTGGATTCCACCCCAGTGACCAGATGCCTCCAAGTTTCTTACAAAAGCTCCTGACACTTTTTTCATGTCTAGCCATTAAACCAGAGAGTTAGTCACGGTTGAACTCCAAAGGTCCTTATGTCTAGTCACACAAGGTAGCTGGATGTTGGGAAACAATATAGTGAAGAAGTCCCTGATCAGACAAATTAGACAATTTTTACACAAAGAAGCAAAAAACGTATAAGAGGATTTATTTTCATAATCATAAAAATTCATAATCATAAAAATCAGAGTGGCATAGGTCCAGCCCACACAACTGTATATATGTCAACCTTCATTAAATGTATTATTAAAGAGATTTAATAGGATTAACATAGTGGAAACTTGAATTCAAGAGCAACTCCCTTTGTATTATTAAAAGTAGTTCACTGAATGTCAAAACTTTGTATAAAAATCTGAAGATACCTGGTGCAGATTTTGATAATGCCATGTGAAACATCTGAAATTAATCACTATTAATAATAATTATATTTGTAGATAGTAAAGGAACTATTGCTTGTATCACAGGGAAATCAGTCAGACTCCTGAAACATTTATGACTGTGAGGCTTAATCATTCCTGGATTCACTGGGTATGTGATGGATCTGATAAAATGTGATTTAGTCTCATGAAATTCTTTCAGAACAGGTTGCTGGTACTGAAAATCAGAAATATTTGATCTGTGGCAAAAGGAGCTCTTTGCAGTAAAGGTCAAGTATTAGTTGTTCAGAAAACTCTCCCACCAAGTGAAACAACTCCATTTGTTGGTATTCACTAGCTCTGTAAAGTGGGGTGTCAGGGGAATCATGCTCTGGTTATCAATAAGCAGCAACACAGACAAAAGCATCTTAAAAAATGTAGGTTAAATAAAAACTCGGAGGGAGGAAGTGGTCTATGGTCTTCCTGCTACAGGCCCTGCTACTTCTGTTGCCTTTAGCCTTCTGTGCTAGAAGTGGTAGACATTATAAGGTGAATCCCCATGTGATACATTTTTGATGCTATTTTATTATGTGCATCCCATTTTCAGCATATTTTCTCCTTGCTGTTTATCTCAGCTAAATTTGGAAAGCTCTCTGCAGGCTGGTGTTCTGTTGAATAAGCTGACTGCCTGAATAGACGAGTGACGTGATCTTGCACCAGTTAGGAGGGACTGTAAAGTAAGAGTACTGCTCTCTGTCTTGCCAAGGCTCTCTCTGCCTATATTAAATCTGGTTTCCTCATGTCATGGGAAAAGGCAAAACTAAACCAATCATCCATTCTCCAATTAATTCTCAGATTTAGCAGATATATCATTTGGAATAAGGGAGGAAGGGGAGATGACTCATGCTCCAAAATAACATAATCAGGGCATTGTTAACAGGTAAGACTAGAAAGGGACCGGGAAGATCAGCTGTGGAGATCTGCCCATAGAACTCCTCTTAGGTACTGTGTGCTGTCAGAAGTGGCTGAAACCGCTTCATTTTAGAGACTTGGAGTGAATATGTCAAATTTTGTGGTAAGTTACTCTGGATTTTAATTTCTAAACAGAGTTCCTGCACTGTAATTCTAGTCTCACGTGTATACACTACTGTGCCAGACCAAGAGCAAAGCAAATGTGTATCTCATATCCAAAATCTTGAGATTTTGCCCTCATTTCTCTCAACCAAAATTAGGCAAATGCTTATTTAAATTTCATGTACATTTTCAAAGTTGTCCAGGCTTGAGATCACAAAGACATTATTTCACAAACTTTTGGCGCAAAGCTGCTTCTGCATTAAAAAATAAAACCAAATGAAAGGCAGTGCTAGAGAAGAGATGATGATCAGGAGAAGATGATAGAGAAGACAGAAGCAGGGCAGAGTTCTGAGGCACTTCAGCTATGAGGACCTTGCCTGTGATACAAAAGGGAATCTGAGATGTCTTTGCCTGCCTCTCTGGCTAAGTTTAAAGAGCTATGCTTTGAAGTCTATACCTGACTCTAATGGAGGTCTAGTGGGAATCGTCTAATCTTTTCCCTTTTGGTCATACATTAACCACCTTGTGAGAACACCCTCATTTCTAGTCATCACATTTTGAGAAATACATAATATACTGCTTTCCCAGTATCTCATTTTAGACATTACTCCTGTAATGTTTCCTTTCTTAAGTGAAGAATCTACCATATAAATGTCACAGTTTTATATAATATTGTCGCAATTCTATAGTACAATAGGTACAAAATGAAAACACATCACTTTCTAAAGGCATCTATTGTGACTACCACTGGCAGATATCCAAAAATCCTGTAAAAGAAACTGCTGCATGCTGCTAACAGCTCGTAACAAACACACTCAAGTCTTTGCATAATTTGTCCACTTTGAATATGTATCTTTTAAATCTGAAGGTAGTGCTGAAATTACTTCTCCCTGATTTTTTTTTCTGGAGAATATATATACATTTCCTAGGCTATTCTTGCTTTTAATAGATGAATTTACTTACAGGAATGTTCAGTGATAAGAGGAATTTTATTAGTTATAAAAAGTGAATTTTGTAATTATAATTGTGAATGATGACAAAAGAAATTGCCTTATGTTAAGATGTAAATGAGTCCAGTTAAGGGACCAGGGATGTCAGATGAGAATACTCATACATTTCCAGAAAAAGAACATCGAAGAGTTGTTAATAAAATAATTATAACCCCCACAACATTAAATAAATATTGAAAAAAACACTTTTCACAGATGTAAAAAACAGCAGTAGAGATATAGTGAATGAATAATTGTTCATTGTGTATTAGTCACCCTGCTGCAGTAATTTTTATCCCTAATAGTAGCTGTTTGGACCCCGAATTTCTAAAAATGTTTCCATGCAATCACCAAGTAAAAGTCCTCAATTATGCCGAGACTCGGAAAGAATTATTAGGAATTGTTGACTAAACACAACTAGGACTTTGTGGAGACATGAGCTGTATCTTTCACTATCTCTTCCAGAGCAAGGGCCTCCCCAGAGTCACAGGAGATCTTTTGTCATTTTCCCTGTATGGTATTTGTAGGATTTCCCTTGTCTTCTCTGGCCTTTGTCCCTAAGAGCTGTTCACAAGGGCTCACAGGATAAAATTGATACTAGTAGTCTGAGGCTTGAAAAGATCCAGGTGTGCATCACACTGATCTTCTAACTAGCCATCATGATGAGGACCAGTATAACTTCTCATTGCATTGTTTTCAAACCAGCATCCCAAGTGATGTTTAAGGGTTGAAATTTTCCTGTGCATCATGACGCACAGCAATCCACACACACTGTGCCAGCTCTAGAGGAGTAGATCTTTCCAATTACCTGGTTAGTTCATCCTTGTAATATACAATTCCAGACTGAGAGGAATGAAAGTGAGACAAGAATGTAGTTTGCTGATAAAAAAAAGTTTTTATTTTGTGGTACAGCTTCAGACTGTTCCATATTTCTGCAATTAAAAAAACCTCACATGTTAAGTTTCCACTGTTCATCAAAAATACAAGAGAAAACATAATGCTTTTTGCTAGCATAGAGCTTTCCGCTCCTCTTTGCTCCCTCTTTAATTGGTTGCCTCTTCTCCCCAGCTGCTTGATTGTTCTGTCCCTGTGGCTTTGCTCTCTGAGGCTTCACACTCCTGACTTGCTCTCTGCAGTTGTCTCCTCTGCCTCTTCCCTCTGCGTGTGAGCCACAGCAAACTGCCATTGACACATCTCTGAACATTAGGAGCTGGGGTTTTTGTCTTTTCCTCTTGCTGTGCCTACATGTGGAAAAACAAGAAAACAAGGATGGGGGAGCATATCTGGTTGATGTTTATTCTGTTTCCCTCTCTGTCCTGTCTCAATGATGATATGCATTGTGCCTGTATGTGCCTAAAGCATAGCATAATCAGGGTACAGACAGTAGCATTGTACTGAAACTAAATGAATGAGACAAGAGTTTCTCTCAAAATCTTTTCAGTGATTTTCTTTAAAAGATTACCATAAATCCCTATTTGCTTCATAAAAATAACTGCTGCTGCAGCAAAATTGTAGAAAGACTTTCTTAACACATTGCCAGATCATTTTTCTGGCTGAGCCAAACTATGTTCATAGAAGAAAATTAAAATTATAGTCGTATTGGGAGATTCTGTGATCCATGCTAAAAGAAACTACATTTAAAACTTAGCATCTATTCAAGACAAAGCAATTTCCACTATTGATATTTTTAATATTATTTTATTTAATAGTATATTTCAAGAGAAATGCATTTAAATTAATTTCATAGAATATAGTTGCCTGAATTTACTGAGATGCAAAAAAGGTCCTGTGTGATTGTGTAAAGTTACCTTATTGCTAATATATTTAATTTAAATTGAAAAATTACCCCAAACGTGCCTACGAAATAGAATTCCCGCTTCAAGATTTGCTTATCAATAAACATATTTCTCAGACATCAGCAATCATCATCCTAAGGGAAGACTGGTTACCAACATGCTAGGAAAATTTAACTGGATAAACTGTCATAGATTAAGGCAGGAAATGACAGCCAGTTATTTTTTCTGGGAGTAATCTTTGTATTTCAGCAGTGCAAAACAGCTCCACTGTTCTGCTATGTGCAAATCACAAGTGGTGTTGCCCAGAGCTCAGTATTGGGGCCAGTCCTGTTTAATACCTTTATCGATGATCAGGATGAGGGAATCAAGTGCACCCTTACTAAATTTGCAGACAACAGTAACTTGGGTGGGAGTGTTGCTCTGCTGGAGGTCAGGAAGGCTCTGCAGAGGGATCTGGACAGGCTGGATCAGCAGGCCAAGGCCAACTGGATGAGGTTCAATAAGGCCAAGTACCGGCTCCTACACATGGGTCACAACAAACCCTTGTAGTGCTGCAGGCTGGGGACAGAGTGGCTGGAAACTGGCCAAGGGATAAAGTAGCTGGGAGTGCTGGTGACAGTGACTGAACATGAGCCAGAGGGTGCCCAGGTGGCCGAGAAGGCCAGTGGCATCCTAGCCTGGATCAGCAATAGTGTGGCCAGCAGGAGTAAGTGAGGCCGCATCATGAAACCTCTGTTCAGTTTTGGGTCCATCAACTAAAAAAGGACATTGAGGTGCTGGAGTGAGTCCAAAGAATGACAACAGAGCTTCTGAAGGGTCTGGAGTGCAAGTCCAGTGAGCTGAGGCTGTTCAGTCTGGAGAAAAGGCTCAGGGGAGACGCTATTGCTCTCTCCAACTCCCTGAAAGGAGGCTGTAGCCAAGTGGGAGCCACTCGCTTCCCCAGGCAACCCACAGGACAGGAGGAAACAGCATCAAGATGCTCCAGGTCTGATCCAGTCTGGATCTTGAACTTTTTCACTGAGTCATCAAGCATTAGAACAGGCTGTCCAGGGTAGTGGTCGAGTCACCATCCCTGGAAGTGTTCAAAAAATGAGTAGATGTGGCACTTCATTATATGATTTTGTGAGCAGGGTGTTACTCATTCAGAGGTTGGACTTGATAATCATGGAGATCTTTTACAAGCCTAATGGTTCTATGATTCTATATGCAACATGAAGACAGGGGACTTAATATTAAGTCTGAATCTCTTCACTTTAGACTGTAACTTTGAATTCTCACTTAGAAGATTTAATAATTTATCCATTGGGGAAATCCCATTTATTTGATTATACCTACTATTGAATCAGAATTAATTGGAATTACAATCTCAGTATGCATTTAGATGCTGAACATGTATAGATGGTCTTAGACACAGCTCTGTTGTGAATTGGGAAAAAGCTTAGATCTTGTGGTGAGGGTGGCCCTTCAGTATGAGCCTTCAGCTTGACCTGAATTCCTGATTCCTGTGACATGGTCTCACTGAGCTGGCAGCACTCAAGTTTACAAAAGGGTTGTATGATTTCTAACTCAGTAAATCTGGAACCCAGGGTGAAACAGCCAGAGAGACCTGCAGGGTTTGCACATCAGGTTGATGGGGCTGGCGGGGATGTGAAGCCCCATTTCTCTCCCCCGGTATTTTTCCATGCAGTAGCTACAGTGTTGGAAAGTCTCCTACCAATTGAGCTCTCTTGATACTAGAATTGAGAGCTAAAGGAAACCAGACACCTGCAGCATTAATTATGGAGACATTTACAGCAACTCAGAAAACTTTGTTGGCTTTCCTAGCCCACATCAATGCTGTAACTTTAAAGAATTATTGGGTTATTCTGTTCACTGACCCAGCCACCTTAGAACATATGAAGACTTTAAGTTACCTGAAATTTGAGCCGCTGCAACTCATTAGTCATCCTGAGCACTATTGATTCGAAAAGGATGCTGTAGCAAGCTTACCTGACATCCGATTTCAGAAGGGCTGAGCCAGCTAAGGCCAATTCCCTGGCTCGCAGAAGGGGAAGAAAAACTGAGGCAGTTCACAGCTCTTGGGAGCTGGCACATGCTTGGGGCACAACTGTAGGCACGCAGTTTTTGATAATTGGGAGTGGGGCTGCAGCCGAGCCTCATCCCTGATCCACAGCTGTGTAGGTCAGGCGAGCAGCATTGAAGGTAATGAGATACGGAATGCCCAGGTGCACTGACCAATCACCAGAGGGAACAGAAGGTGCACAGGTGCTATGCATGAACATGAGGGGTATTAAACGCTGGGCTAAAGACCAGGAAGAGCAGTGTTTGCAGCCTTTTGAAGTGGTGCTGCTTTGTATGGGCTGAAGCTTTCTGAAATTGTGTGATGATACTCTGTGTATTGTGGCCATCTCCACTGTGACGTGCTGCAACACGAAACTGCTTTCCTGAGGGCACAGAGGTACTGCTTGTGCTTTGTGTTCAAGTGGGCATGTGTAAGGCTGTTGACAGGTGATAATCCTTTCAAGTGCTGGCATCTCTTGGATACTTTCTTTGCAGGGAGAGGGGACAGGTTAAAAGAGTGTGCACAGTGGATAGATTACCCTGGAGCAGTTTCCTGCAAAATTAATTGTAATATGTGTTTCTCCTTAGGCTGAGTTCTCTGATTAAAAAGATCAGATTGTGTGTTTTCTGTGAGCTGATGCAAATTACAACCTTCACAATACAAAAGACATAGAAAGAGGCTTTCCTCTGTTCTATTTTTGTTCTTGATTACTTTGCTCAGGTATGAAAATGCATCCTTTTCAGTTATCTTTTGATGAGGGGACCAAAGAGAATGGTACAAATCTGGTTCCAGGGAGCTGTTTCTTCAGCCTGTGCCCAGGGAAAGAAGCTGCAACTCTACTTTTTTTTTTTTTTTTTTTTTTTT